>PVKC010046107.1:0-11295 GCA_004027635.1 Crocidura indochinensis
CAGTTATTATTTCCAATTATCATTGCCACAGTGGTCCCTTCTTGACCCTAACTGCACTGATACACTATTTGTGGCAAGTATCCTAATATGGACTGGGTCCTCTTGGTCCTCTACTGTCTGGATATTATTATTATACTAGCTTTCCCATCCTTGCATCCTACAAGTCGGTGAGATTATTCTAGATCTATCTATCTCTCCCTCTGACTCATTTCACATAAAACTCTCCATATCCATCTTTGTATAAGCAACTTTTTGGACTTTCTTTTCCTAACAGCTGTGCAGATGCCATTGTGTCGATGTACCACCGTTTCTTACTTTTTAAAATAATTTCTTTAAGCACCATGCTTACCAACATGTTCATAATTCAGTTTCAGACATAAAGTGCACACCCCTTTCACCAGTGCAACTCTCCCACCACCAATGTTCCTCATTTTCCTCCTCATCTTTATCCTGTCTGTCTTCAAGACAGGCATTGTTTTTCTTTCTATATCCTTGTTATAGTAGTTGTTAGTGTATTTATTTCTCTAACTGCATTTATCACTCTTTGTGGTAAGCTTCATATCATGGGTGGGTCCTTCTGGCTCGCATCTTTATTGTCACTGTGTATTATTAATATACTCTTTTATTTTTCTTAAATCCCACAGATGAGTGAGACTATTGTGTGTTTATCTCTTTTCCTTTAACTTACTTCACTCAGTATAATAGTTTCCATGTCCATTCATAGATAGGCAAATCTCATTATTTCATTTTTCCTAACAGCTGCAAAGTATTTCATTGTGTAGATGTACCATAATTTTTTTGGCCACTCATTTGTTGTCAGACAGCTGGTTGTTTCCAGATTCTTGTTATTGTAAATAGCACTACAATGAACATAGGAGTGCAGAAGACATTATGTATTGTGTTTTTATGGTAGTAGGATATATTCCTAATAGTGGTATTGCTGAATCATATGGGAGCTCAATTTCCAGTTTTTTAAGGAATATCCATATGGTTTTCCAGAAATTTGGACTAGATGGCATTTCCACCAGCAGTGAATGAGAGTTCCATCTCACATCCATGCCAACAATGGTTGTTCTCATTCTTTGTGTCAGTCTCTGTGGCACGAGATGATATAACATTGCTGTGTTGATTTTTATATCCCTTATTATTAGTGATGTGGAGCATTTTTATGTGCCTCTTGGCCACCTGTATTTCTTCTCTGAAGAAATGTCTGTTCATGGGGGCCGGGCGGTGGCGCTGGAGGTAAGGTGCCTGCGCTAACCTAGGACGGACAGCAGTTCGATCCCCCGGTTCCCCATATGTCCCCCGTGCCTGCCAGGAGCGACTTCTGAGCGAATAGCCAGGAGTAACCCCTGAGCATCACTGGGTGTGGCCCAAAAACCAAAAAAAAAATGTCTGTTCATTTCTTCTTCCCATTTTTGATGGGATAGATGTTTCTTCTTGTTAAGTTCTTTCAGCACCTTGTATATCTTAGATATTAGCCCCTTATCTAATGGATATTGGGTGAATAGTTTCTCCCATTTTAGATATTTCACAGTTTCTTTATCTAATTCTCTGTTCTCAAGTAAATGGGTTGTTTTCAGATTCTGGCTATTATAAATAGCGGTGTGATCATCATAGAAATGAACATAATTCTTAATAGCATCACAAAGTCCAGTACAAACAGAAATGACCAGATTGATTGCTTCCAAGCATGATAACAAAAAACATTTTTATAGGTCATCCAAATTTTATAGGCTATTCAATTTTATGGGTCATCTATATTAGGAATGTGGTTCTCCAGAGATATAGTGTCACCTAACAAGTTTTAGAGATTCTTTAAGAGTGGGAGAACTTCAAATGTTTAAAAATTCTTTGATAAGTATAAATTACCTGTCACCTAATTTAGACAAATTTTGTTCATTGAATGACAGTTTTAATGTAATCTTCATGGCAAATGCAGGAGCACAGTTCTTCAAAGTGATGGGGAGTACAGGAACAATGGTTTAATGGTCAGGAAAAATTGACATTCTCATGGAATATTGGGAGGTCAGTGTAGAATGACTCTATAAACAGAAAGGGTGGCAACTAAAAGTGAGCCCAAGGTGACTCTGTTATCTCTTCCAAATTACCTCATGGGAGAGGCAATCTTTTGGCTGGGCAAATGGCTTCAGGAGAGAGGGAAGTCCTGATTAAGTCTGACTTTTAATTTGTCAGTAACATAAAATCCTGATAATAGAGATTTTTAAGTGCCAAAGAAATGATAAAAATTGCATTTGACAAGACTGTTTCAGCAGCCTTATAAGAACAAAGAGAAGAGATCGGTGATGGCAAACTCAGTTATCCACAGTCCTATTTCATGCACACAGTATGGGAGACCTGGGAGGTGCATCAGGTTTTTAGAGGAAACGATGCTGACTCTGGGTACTTCAAAGGGATGTATTAGAAGCAGGAAGGCTAGCTAGATTACAGCAGAAAGGCTAGATTGAAAGAAAATGTCAAATTGTTTTTATACCATTCTTCCAAGAACATGCACATTAGAGACTAAATTCACAGCATATTTTAAAAACTGAGGCCTTCATTTGCTTCCTTTTCTTATGTGACTGCTTTGAGAAGCAAAGTTTAGTTGTTTCAAAGAATTGGATTTATCAGATTCTACAGAACATTGCCCCCAGTGTCATCAACATTATTGTCTTTGGTGTCATCCACAAATAATGTTTAAAAACAACTTCACTAGACATTAGTTGAAGTGGAGTTTTTGAATGTATTCTGCCTCAACATCTAACATGTCAGGCATTGGGCTGTGATTTACATGTATTAAGCAATCAAGAGGACACTGATAAAAGTTTGGCTTGCCTTCAAAATACAACCAGTTTCTGCTCATGGACTACATTACAATTGGATATGGTTAAGCCAGTGCTTTTGCGGCAGCAGGTTTTTTGTTTTTTTTTATAGCCATACACTTCGAGATGTATGATTATTTGTGTTTGACATGTTATTGTAAATATATTACCCTCTAAGATCGCAGTTAAGACTGTTCCTTGAGGACAATAGCTGGGGCCACAAGAAAGGAAAGTCATTAGATATAGTTATTTCTAAGCACACAGCAGTTAGGTTTCATGAAGAATTGGATTTCATGCAGTCTGGAGTTCATGAAACAAACTCCTCCTGTCAGACAAGGCTCAACTTCTAAAGTCTCTTTAGAAACCTGTGCCTCCACACACTTCATGGTAGAGATGGCATAGAGAAGAAAGGCATGCACAGTTTCCCTTATTTTTTTGTTATGGTGACAATCCTGGAGCTATTTAGGGGTTATTTCTGACTTGGCACTCAGGAATTAGTCTTGGTACATGGAGGGCCATATGGGATGCTAGGGATTAATCTGTTGTCACTTCGGTCTTGCACTTACAGTTAAAAATCTAATTATCATTTTCTCTTGTTTTACTGGGACCAAGTGAAATAATAGTAAAGAAGTCTTAAATGCTATTGAACTGTCAGATTTCAGAAAGATTTCAGGATTGATATGGATTTCTCCCTATACACTGTAAACCTCTAGCAGGGGTCTCAAACTCAGGGCCCCCAGGGCCACAAATGACCCTCTGTACAACATTTTGTGGCTCAGCCCTAGAGGAATCTTTTTTTGTTTTGTTTTGTTTTAGTTGTTTGGGTCACACACCCCAATGTTCAAGGCTTACTACTGACTTTGCACTCAAGGATCACCCCGACTTTGCCTCCTGCAATCCCCAGGTAATTGAGTTTGAGACCCCTGCGACAGCTTTAGCATTGTGTTCAACATTAGCATTTCCAAGTTCCTTCTCCTCACACTTGTTCTCTGAGATAGAATCCTACAATATAAGTTTGGGGAAACATTTAGGCTATCTTTCCCACCTAGAAGACCTGGGAGGAGACTCCTATTGCTGCTAGCACTTATAGTTAATTTTGGAAAAAGAGTAATAACAATATGCTTACATATAAAACTCTGATATTACATTTTCTTAATTGTTAAACATTCACTTACATTTTACCATTTACCCAATCACCTTTTAATCATTCCAAACTTGAAGGTGAAGAAACTGAATGAATTTGGTTGTTTATAATTTTGCTGGACAATCTTTCTTCTAGCCCTTATTTCCAACCCTTCAAATATACTGACCTCATAAAATTTTAAAATATTGTAATGAGAATTTAGTTCAGTGCATAGTAGAGGAAAATAGCAATCGGGATATTTTATAACGTATTTTCTTTTAGGGGAATAGCAGACTTTTCAGGAATTATATATATTTTTATTTCTATAAAATCTTTATTTAAGCACCATGATTACAACAAGCATGATTGTAGTTTTAGTTGTTTTTCAGTTATAAACAGAATTATAAAAATTTTATACTCCTAGAAACCTAAATTTACACAGGAAAAAGAGAAAATAAGAGTATATTTTGTCCAATTATCTATTTGAAAAAAAATTATTTTAAACATTTCAATGAAAGTTTTTCCTTTTGTTAGAAAATTTTCTTTCAAGATAGCATCTAAATGACATATAATTTAAAAGGTGATTTCCTAATAGAATTTGTATGGCACACATCAAGTTCTTTTATAAAAATAGATACTGAGACTTGATAGCAGCTTTTCATTTGGTGAGTCTGGTTTTAAGCATTTAAAATTGTTATTTTTTTTCTCTTACTACAGTGTTAATGAGGTTTAACAAATTAATCAAAAGTTTCTGGTATTTACTTTTAAAAAAAACAAAAGAATATAAAAATGGATCTAATTGTTAATATCTATGATAACTTTATGGGATAGGTTTGAAGCATAAATATAAGAAATATAAAATATGTAATTATCTTTGTGAGTGACATCTACCCTTGTTCCAATGACAGACAAGAATATAAGAAATCTAAAATATATAATTATCTCTGTGAATGACACCTACTCTTGATCCAATGACAGACAAGAATTCCAAGTACAATCAAGACGATATGCTTGATTGTATTCAAAAGACCCAGTACTTTCTTTTTTGTAGTGGGAGGGATTGCACTACATTCAAAAGTGCTGATAGTGGGAGAATTACTGTTCTACTATCCCACTCTCTGCTGTGTGGCCACATCTGGCAGTGCTCAGTAGATCATGCAGTGCTGGGGATGAAACCAGTGAAAATCACAGGCAAGGAATGAACCTTATCCCTTGTACTATCTTTCCAGGCCCAGTATTTTAATTCATATTTAACCAGAAGTTGAATTTTAATTCTTTTTCCCCATGGATGTAGTTTTGAGTGTTGAAGTAAAAGTATACTTTATGTTAATATTTAGCTGAAAAACTCCTTTTCTTCCCAGACTTGCTACCCAGGAAGACAAAACACGACTTTGTCTCTTTTCCCTAGAATGTCACATCATCTGAAAAGAAAATGTGAATATATTTGTATTCAGAAACTCTGAATGGAGAACCTATAGTTTTATGGGTAATATTTGAAATCTTGGGATTTACCAGATTACTGAAGCTATGTAGATATAAGAACTAAGGAATTGCTAATGGCCTAAATTATGTCAAACTGAAGAGAGAATTCTTGAGAATTCTTGATAGTCATTTATAGATCAATGACTGAGCTATGACTCTACATGGATTAGAGAGCTTCGATAAAAGTTTAAATTGGATTAGCTTTAGATAAGGCTATGCCACAAGATATATTTAAAATGTCCCTGCTAGTTGGTGATTATAGGGTGTTATCCAAACTATGAGATGATGATAATATGCCACAGAGACAGATACATAAATCCTATTAAAATATTTTCCAAATCTTATAGTAATGCATTCTGATAAGTATGTTTTTATTTCATATTCATATGTAACACTCATCCAGGTTTCATGGTTGCTAAGGCATTTGGTAAATCAAGAAACTAAGCTGCTAAAAGTGGGGTGCCATATTAATTTAATAGCATATTCCAGTAAAACGTTTTAGTTTTCAGTTTCAAGAACCAATGAAGTTTAAAATGTTTTTCTCCTTTTCTTTCATATTCTCTTCCGTGTATTCATCCTCTCTCTCCCCTTTTTTACTCTCCATGTATCATCTCTCTGTTTTGCATGCCTCTGATCTCCCCAAAGGCAGTGGATATAAGACAAAAGTCAAAGACTAGTGACTTAGTTTCTCCTCCTGGTACTGTGCATCCCCATCTTGGTAATATGGGATCTTGGGCAAATTTCTGAACCTCATCCTTCAAATCCTCTTGTGCCTGAAGTAGAGATATAATACTTATTCACTCTATAAGATTATTGTAAGTAACATTCTGATTATATAAGTAAAATTTCTAATATGATTCCAGGCATATAGTGCACAGAAAATTTTCTGCTCCATTTTTTCACTAAATCTACCATGGGCATCACAGTACGAGTCAATCAATACACTGGTAAATGGACATGGGAAAGAAGTCCCAGTCTTAGAAGAGGGACTCACCATTCAGCAGAACTAGTTTTAGTTAATTTGTTTCATAGCCTGCATGAATAAATAACTGAATATACATAACTATGTAAGAATATTTAAACAAGCCTAATTTTTCAAATGACTATTTAGCCTTGCTTGTTTTGTTTTGTTTGTTTGTTTGTTTGTTTTGGGTCACACCAAGCAGTGCTCAGGGGTTACTCCTGGCTCTAGCACTCAGAAATTGCCCCTGGCAGGCTTGCCCCTGGTAAGTTCGGGGAACCATATGGGATACCAGGATTCGAACCACCTTATGTTCTAAATCAGCTGTGTGCAAGGCAAATGCCCTACTGCTTTGCTCTCTTTCCAGCCCCATTTAGCCTTTTTTTTAATCAATAAGTATTCATAGATTACCCACCATGTGTCATACCACAAATGTTTTTATATGAAGGAATCATTATCCATAAATACAAACATATTAAAACAATTTTGATGATAGTTTTGTTTTAAGTAAAAGATTGGTTATATTTTCTGATTTGAATGAATATATGAGAAAAATGTAGAAATATCTGTTTTTCTTGCATACAGGCGATCCAGCTTTGGATATTCCATACTAGAAATATCCCTGAGCACAAGTGGGATGGGACCAACAACCACTTCACCCAAGTGATTATATCTTAGTACATGGAAAAATATGATATAAAAATAAATACCATGCACTGTTAGGAATATTGAGAAATGAACAAAGTAACAGATAAAAAGTATAGTTGCATAGAAAATAGAAAAGTTAAGTGTCCACATTATGCCACGTAATTTGTAATATTCATATTTCCTAATACTTCTAAGCATGATGTAAAATAGATAAAAAATATAGTAGCAGTATGTTAAAGAAGATAATGGAGGCTATATACATAACTAAATTTCATTTTGAAAGCCTCAGAATTTCCCATGTAAATGACCCAATATCAGAAAGACTTGATTCTTTATCCTGAGAGAGAATATTGCTTTATTACATTCCAAATCATTTGACATAGGAAACCAATATTTCCTACAATTTTATTTTTGAACTGTTTTGTAAATCACATTTCCTGATTACCATCCCACCACTGCACAAGACACAAATTGCTGAAATTCTTTCTCTGTAGCCTCTGGGATTCATGAACAGCTTCTCCCCCCAAAAATCTCCCTTTTAGTTCTCTATAAAAATCTCATTCCTCTGCACCTCTCCCAAATGGGGTTGGTTATTTTCAATATAATATCTTGCCAGTTTATAATACCTTATGACCACGGGAGGGAAAGTTGCTCCCTTGGTTCTTTTTGAAGCATCTAAGATTCCATGGGGGTACGTCTAGTACTCTCATCATGAAAATATTAGCTACTGTTATCTTCAAAATATTTCCCACCACTACTCCTGGGATTTCAATCTCTATAGAGATGTTTCTTCTGAAACTTGGTCCTTGATATCATTCTCCTTGATCTCATCTTTGACTCAATCCCAGCAACTCATTTTTTGCGCCCCTCCTCCCGCTCAGCAACGCATTTTATGACTCTGAAAAAATAAAATCCCATCTGTCATGATGAGCACGTTACTCTTTAGTAACTACCTCCTAGATCTGCAGCTTATTTCCTCCAATATATATATATATATATTTTGGTTTTTGGGCCACACCCAGTGACGCTCAGGGGTTACTCCTGGCAATGAGCTCAGAAGTCGCCCCTGGCCTGGGGGATCATATGGGAACCGGGGGATCGAACCGTGGTCCGTCCAAGGCTAGCGCGGTAAGGCAGGCACCTTACCTGCAGCGCCACTGCCCGGCCCCCCTCCAATATTTTGACTTCAACAGTATTTATAACCTTTCAGGATTCAAAGTCGAGTCTCCAGTTTTGTTTCCTGATTCTCAGAGTCTCACGTTCTCCTTTTCTCAGCTTATATTTTTATACATTGTAATTATCACACATAATTACCACACCCTGGCATATATTTTTGTTCTTTTGTCCATATCATACTCTATGACTTCCATTTTCCTCAATCTCAACCCTAATCAGTTCCAAATCCACCATTTTAATATCTGTGAAATATGCTATGCACCTATAAAACTGTATGTGATTTAGAGAATAACATGACTTCTCTTAACAGATCTTTACTTAAAATCATGATTGCTTACCTTAACATAGGTGTTTTGGCTGTCAAATCTTATTTTTTCACTACTATTCTAACACCTTCTCTTCAATATGAAACTTTGAACTATATTTCTACATTATGTTCTCCCATCTCACTTATTACTGTGAATAGATAACCCTATCTTTCTAGCACTAAGGATTTCAGTGCTTACAGAGAAATTCCTTATTTCCAGTTTACTTGAAATTTCCCCACTATCATTTATGATTGTGTTCATATTTATGATTTTGTTCTATCATTAATTGATGGAATAATGCGTAGGCTAATTCATCATTTTCTCATGGCAATGTTTTAGGGGAAATCCAGCAGTTTCTCAAATTCTTCTTGATGATATCAAATACTTATCTCTGGTAGAAAATTATACACAAATATCAACAAGAAGGAGAAAAAAAGAATATTTCTAAGCACATTAAAATTTCATTAGCTGATGATGAGCATTATGACTGTAAAGGAACTTAAAAATAGTCTCACTCACCTATGGATTTTAAGAAAAATAAAAGGTATTTTTGAAATAATTCTCAGAGACAAAGAGGAGGGCTGAAAGTTCCAGTTCACCTCATGAAGTTCACCACAAAGAGTGATGAGTGCAGTTAGAGAAATAACTACATTGAGAACTATCATAACAATGTGAATGAATGAGGGAAGTAGGAAGCCTGTCTAGAGTACAAGTGGGATGGGGTGGGGAAGAGGGAGATTTGGGACATTGGTGATGGGACTGTTGCACTGGTGAAGGGGGTCTTCTTTATATGACTGAAACTGAGCTACAATCATATTTGTAATCAAAGTGTTTAAAGATATTATTTAAAAATAGAGATTTCTAAAGTCAGAGATTGCATATTCTTATAGAAGGTAGAGTGTAAAAATTTTGTTTGTGCAACTAGAAAAATAATATGGAACAAATTGTACGGCAGTGCAAGTGCCTTTAAAAGGCATTATATCAGTGGTTCTTTAGTGTTTAAGAGTAGTGTTTAACACAATACAAAAATGCGCTCTGCAATCCTATGTCCATTGCAGTGCTATTTAGAATATCCATAATCTGTAAACAACCCAGATGCCTGACAACAGATGAGTGGCTAAAGAAACAATGGAATACTATGCAGTTGTTAGAGAAAATGAAGTCATGCTATTTGCCTATACATGGATGGACATGGAGACTATCATGCTGAGTGAAAAGAGTAAGAGAGCAAGAGATAGACACAGAATAGTCTCAATCATCTGTGGGATTTAAGAAAAATAAAAGATAGTATGAGAATAATACCCAAAGACAACAGAGATAAAGACAGGAAGGAGTGGTGAGTAAAGTTAGAGAAATAATTGCACTAACAACTAGCATGGTAATGATATTGAAAAAGATAAATAGAATGTCTGTCTGGAAGACAGGCAAGGGATGGGGGAGGAGGGAAATGGGGAACATTGGTGGCAAGGGAAAGTCATACTGGTGAAGGGTGGTATTCATTTGATTACTGAAATCCAACTATGAACATTTTTGCAACACACTGCTTAAATAGACTGCTATGTCTTGCTCTAAGAGTACCTGTAGACAATGCTTTCACAGACCCAGTCTAAGTAGCCTTTTTCCCCCACCTTCCCCACTGTAGACTGTAGCTTGCTATGAGAGTATGGCTCCAGAGAAACCCTCAGCTTGAGGACACTTCTTGATTACGAACTTCTGTGAACCATTTCTCAGATTCCACAAGACCATGAGACAGGATGAAACTGTGTTCTGGATTCTATACACACCCCAACTTATCTCAATAGACTTAAAGGGGATTTCTATATTCCTTTAGTATGTTTTTGTAGATGCATTTCATTAATAGTTATAATTTTTAGTGTCTATTTCCATATGTAAAGGTAGCTTCCCCCATCCCCACTGTAGGTCTACCTAGTAGGAAATTCTTGTAGAAAGGTCGTGATTGGGTCATGAACTCGGGTTAAAATCAGGTTATAGAGATTGCTTAGCTTGTTATTTTTACCCCATATGCACCAGGATATGTGGCATTGTTCCTTTTGTTGTTGTTGTTTTGTTTTTGGTTCATACCTGGCAGCGCTCAGGGGTTACTCCTAGTTCTAGTACACTCAGAAATCGCTCCTGGCAGGCTTGGGGACCATATGGAATGCGGGGATTTGAACCACTTATGCATGCAAGGCAAATGCCCTACCTCCATGCTGTCTCTCTGGCTCCAGCATTGTTCCTTTTTTTTTTTTTTTTTTTTTGGTTTTTGGGTCACACCATGCAGTGCTCAGGGGTTACTCCTGGCTCCATGCTCAGAAATCGCTCCTGGCAGGCACGGGGGACCATATGGGGCACCGGGATTCGAACCGATGACCTTTTGCATGAAAGGCAGATGCCTTAACTCCATGCTATCTCCCGGGCCCCAGCATTGTTCCTTTTGCATAACACACTAAAATGTGGAAATCTTACATATTGAAGGAAAAAGTTCTTATCTAATAGGGATAGAAACTCATAAATTTTATAGTGTTGGACTGCCTTTCACCCTGAGCATTTGTCATGGAGATTTGACTTAAGCCTCAATGGTTTGAACACTGACCATTCAACACGGAATCTCAGATCTCAACATTGGTACCTGCACAGTTTATGGCACCATCACCAGGAATCAACCCGCCACCCCCCCCCACCCCGGGGAAGACTCATATGCTGCCCTGACACCAACCTGCTCCAGGATAGGTCAGTAAGACACCCTGACTATGAGGAGGAAACAGCAACCATTTG
>PVKC010046108.1:0-11204 GCA_004027635.1 Crocidura indochinensis
GAGAGCTCATAATTGATTTGCCTCGGGATCAACGCATATAACCTTCTGCATTTGCACAGAGATGCTGATCTATGTTGGAAGAGAATTCAGAAAGACTCACCTGGACCTTCTGAAAATTACTAGATATGTATAATATAGTTGTATATCGCTTGATAAATAACAGATATGACAAGTAAATATACATATATAGATGAAGAACTTGAAAATTGATGTGTGTGCAGAAAATAAAAAAGGTAAAATGCTATCTAGTGTATAGGTTAGTCTAAATATTTAGTAATATTTAAACTATTCACTTTTCAAGTAGCAAAAAAAGCAATAGGGATTGCTTTATAAAGACAATAAAATGTACTTGGTCTCCATTTATATTATACTGTAAATAGATCTCAGAATCTGCTATTATAATTTTGAACTATAAATGACAAATACACTCTAGACTTTATTTTGTAGCTAGATAGATTTATCTTTTTGCTAGCATATATAAATTTTAGTGTATCAAATAGTAAGTTCAGTTTAGTTAAATGTATTATGTGTTATTTTTAAGTAAAATAATGAGAAGGCTATACTTAGATTAATGGTAATTTTTAAATGTATTTCCTTGCCAGGAATCAGTGAAAATTAAAATAGAAAATCTCTGGAATAATATTTTATAGAAACTTTACTCTGAAATTATTACATAGGCATATAGTAAAACAATATTTAGAATCAGATTAATTGAATTCTGCTGGGCATGACATAATTTAATTCTGTAAATTTGGATTCTGTCTCCAACTATTCTGATCTTATTTTCATTTATATAAAATTTAGATATTATGACATTCCAAATAATCCTTTAAAGAAAGATTTGTGATGATTATGGGTAAATTATTTTATGTAAAATAAAATACCTGTATTAGTTAAATGCAGTTTCTAATCTTTTACTAAATGTTTTAGGATGATAATTTTACACTAAATCTGTATATCCAACTGAAATATAGAAGCTTAGTTTTACATACCTTTGAAACTTCATTTTATAAGCCTTTGAATTCAGCAGTTAACTTGTATATTTTCACCCCTGAGTACCTTGCTTTAAAATAATCAAAGGGTAGGGACAAAGCTCAGGGCTTACCAGAGTACAATCTTCAGCACTGCAGTATAGCACAAGGTGCTAAACTTTTTATGGTTATAGTCCAAAAAACAAGCCAAAATTCCTCAGAAATTTTTATGCAGCATATTTTTACAATATCAGTGCCTGATGTATTTGTAGAGCATCATATGTTTGACCTGTAAATTAGGAGAGCATAGGAAAAATTATTATATTAAAATGGCACTAAATAATATATTGAAAATGATTTTAAGGATTAATTACTTTTTACATCATTTGTACTATACCAGAAATAAATATGTTGATTAATTTATTCCATTCAACCATTTTCATATAAAATATTTTATTATCTATTCTAATAGAATAAAAATATTCTATTATCTAAAGAATACATACATGCATATAAATAATATGTATACAGATAATTGCAAATTATTTGCTCACACTAACTTGTTAATATGTTTCCTACTGAGGGAGCAATGGTCACTAAATCATTCCTTTAAATCAAATGATAATATATTTATGAATTGTAAATTTCATGCTCACATACTTGTTGTACTGAGTCATTTTACCAAACTTAATTTTGTTTTGTATATCTACCTTAACTAAACATAACTTTTGCTATATTCAATTTTTAATAATGTGAAAACCATAGTTATTTTTTAATTTTACTTGCATCAGACTATCTTTCTAGTTTATATTCACTCATCTGTATAAGATTGTCAATCAAGTCCAATTTCAGGTATAAATTCCAGGTATTAATCTTTCCATAATGTCTAATTAGAATTATTTCATTTTCAAGAAATTATTCTTGGAAAATATTTCCTCTCAAAATGAACTGAAAAGATCTTTCTTTGTATACAACACACAAGACTTTTCTGGACCTTATATGTACATATAAGTACATCCACTTTTTATGAGAGTTTCCTAGGCCAGATCAATCTATGCTTGTTCAATTTTTAAAACAAATACTAAAGTTTGCATATGCTTTTATATCTTCTCTAGAACATGGACTTCTATGTAGTATTTCAAATTGTGTAATCATTAAGAATGTTAAATTGAGATAAGACTTACAAAATCATTAAACTAATATGGTCGTGCATTCTAATTTCATCATGTCTATTGTTGTTATTAATTTCAGGGCATAATTCAGAATGACTTTTCATTGTCAACTATAGATCCATTCTTTCAGACAAAATAAACATATAAGATACCTATGGTTGTAATTGGGATTTTGTTGGTAGGTGCCATGAGGCTTTTATGGGAGCATAAAGGTGGGATCTAAATCCTGCAAAACTCAGACAAGTGTAGGATCCTAGTTGAATCCTACAAGTAGAAGATTCTATAATGTCTGAAAAAAAATGTATCCTTCACTTGGGTATGATGGGCACACACACACAAAAAGTTTACTCACCACTGAGGATATATATGAAGAATTCACATAACTTTAAATGTTTTGAAATTATTAAACAAAAGAGATACAAAATGTTTCCACCAGTAATAACAAGATTGTATGTGGTACCCAGAACTTAATCCCAGCCCTATAGTCAGGGATCACTCCTGGCAGGGTTTAGGAATTCACCCTCAGTCAGTTACATGCAAGGCAAACTCCTTCCTTATGGCTCCCAAGATCCTCCCTCAGTTTAAATGGACATATAGTGCCAGCAGGATTACTTCTTTATATCCTAAGAAAATAATCATTAACTTACTCTCAGTTTTAAATTCAAAACACAAACTCAACAACACATAAAACAAATATTGAAGCTGCAACCAACAAACTTTATATGTGCCTATAGGGAATGGTCAGAGAAGAATGATGGCATATTGGAACATTAGGAATAGGAGTTGACGTGGGTAGTAGAATCAGTGGTGTAATATTGTACGTTTAAACTAAACTATGAGTCACTTTGTAAATTACAGTCCTTTAAATAAAAATATTTAGTTCTCCAACTCAATAGTATCCCAATTTGTAAAATATAAAATCAAGACTATTTGGTAGAGACAAAGTAAGGTTTAAAGGTAAACCTAAATATCAAGAAGCCTGATTTAGCCCGGGAGATAGCATGGAGGTAAGGCGTTTGCCTTTCATGCAAAAGGTCATCGGATCGAATCCCGGTGCCCCATATGGTCCCCCGTGCCTGCCAGGAGCAATTTCTGAGCATGGAGCCAGGAGTAATCCCTGAGCACTGCCGGGTGTGACCCAAAAAACAAAAAAAAAACAAAAAACAAAAACCAATAAACTGAAAGCAAAGCAAGAAGCCTGATTTACTGTCTTCTGTGCAAGTATTCTTATTGTTGTTATTAGTTGTTCACTCCATCTCTATCTTTCAAATATTATTCTTTATAATCACTACTTCACAAAGCTGGTATTTGCATAATTACTTAAGAGCATTAAATATTTAATAAATATATATCTATAAAAATAAATATTTGATAGAAATTTCTATGCCAGTTTCACACAATAACAGACTTATATTTTGAGATTTTTCAATGCAAATGCTACATATTTATTATAAATCATAAAACAGGAATAATACAACTGCAAAGGGTTGAGGAACTTAATGTTGGTGCTTTTACATGTGATTTTCACAGGGGGTTTTCAGTTTAGAAATTACATGCAAACTTTCTTTAATTTCATTAACTATAGCTTTTAAAAATCTTGTGTATTTAAATTATGCGATATTAAACCACGTATAAACATCTTGCATAACACGATGCTTAAAAAGTTATTTAATAAGAAAACTGGAAATTTGGTAAACTCTTTATTTCAGAAATACTTTATTATCCCCAGTTCTCTTCTAAATTCTTATGTGCACTATCAACTGTAATTTTATTGCAAAACTTTAAAATACCTGTTTTAATTAAGATAATTTATTATCTTTAGATATTTTAGTACTATAATAGTTAATAAAATAATATTTAAATAAAATTAGAGAGAAATATAATATATAGGAACTCCCATTTGAATCACAGAATTTTAATTCAAATATTTTGTCATGTTTAGACCATAATTAAAACTCTGAAATATAAACATTCATTTCTTCAAAGTTTAAAATTGTGTTCTGCTTTTTGTGTTTAACTCAATTAACCTTACTTCAACTCTTTTAATTACATTCCTTATGTATTTTCCCATGGATACAATGTGAACATTACATACTAAAAACTAACATGATGCATCCATCTCTTGATATGCATAAAGTAACACAATATGCAACCTTCTTTCAAAATATCACTCAAATATCTAATTTTAACACTATTCCAAATAAGGTTCCTATCAGTTATATAAAGCTGAATTATCTAAAGATAGTCAATATGCATTTACATATGGAAATGAAGATACCGAGTTGAGTAAACAAAAATACTTACCATCAACTAGAACTTATGTAGATTAAAAAAATGAAGAATACAAATGACTTCAAATCTTTTGAAACTATTATGCAAAAAGATGCACAACGTTTCCACATGTAACAATAGGCTGTATCTGGTACTTAGGGCTTAATCCTGACTCTATAGACAGTCATTTTAAAAAATAGAAGGTGAAATATTCTAAGAAGAGACAATGATACATGTAGTGGATTTCATTTCTCCTACAATTTATGTTGAAAGAAAATAAACACAATGTGATTCATAATTATTATTCAGATTAGAAGACATATCAACATAGGAAAGAATCTACATGCCCTATTATCTCCTGCATCTTACTCATGCAAATCTAACACACAGAGACTTTAAAAGAATATATGATATTGAATTCAGTGATTATAAAGTAGAAATAACATAAACAATAATGAGATATTAGGTCAAAAGGAAACATACAATGAGTTAACTATGCAATTTTATAGAATATAGTTTAATTTTAGTAATTTAAAATATCTTAATCATTTGAAATATTTATAAAAATAAAATTTTTACCTGTCTATAAATTTGAGTTATACTCACTACCATACTTTACAAAGAAATAATTTAAAACCAATGGAAATTTTGTTAAAAACTAAAAAAAATAAAGAAGTAAAATGCAGATCACTAAAAATGATGAAGTATCTCTGTGTTCTGTGCTTGGGATCCCTAGAATGTAAGGGAGCAAGCAGAGTAAGGAGATGAGGAATTTTATATGGTTTTCTAAGAAGGCATGAGGTAACTTGTTTTTGGAATGAGTGGATGCCTTCCCTGTGGATCTCATCAGGATTTTCATAATACTGCTTTTATTAGAGCCAATAGGGGTAGAACAAAGTAAGTCATAAAGTCACATAGGACTTGCAAAAAGTATTTTCACCACTGATCACCATAAGACCCTAATTTTTATAATATTTCATCAGATTTAAAGTTTTTTACTTAAGCCCAGTGATTGCGAAGTTGTTCATGATTGAGTTTCAGTCTTACAGTGTACACCACCCACGAATGCTTCGCACCACCAATGTCCCCAGTTTTCCTACCTCCCTCTCATTTGCCTGCTTCTAGAGAAGACATTTTGTTCCTCTATCTCTGTTCCTTTTTTTAACCCTTTTAGACACTGTGGTTTATACAATTGTTAATGAAGAAAAACCATGCATATCACTTTATCTCAATCCAGCACCCCGTTATTGTCCCGAGTGATCAGTTCCAACTATGATTGTCAATGGTCCTTTATCTCCCCTAACTGTACTGCTCCACTGTATGTGGCAAGTTTCTTATTCAGAAATATGCATATTTGCCTACAAAGATATAAAATACAAAATTAGCTAAATTTCTCTAACTTACTTTATTACTTTATTGATAAAACAAAAAATATTATTGAGGCATTAAATATAGCTAGAAAATATTTTAAAAATACTAAAAATTGCGACCTGAGAGATAGCATGGAGATAGGATGTTTGCCTTGCATTCGGAAGGACGGTGATTTGAATCCCGGCATCCCATATGGTCCCCCAAGCATGCCAGAGTGATTTCTGAGTGTAGAGCCAGGAGTAACCCACTGACTGCTGCTGGATGTGACCCCCCCAAAATACTAAAAATTAAAATGCTCCCATAAAAGTCAAAAGAAATAGTCAAAGGAGGGCCGGAGAGATAGCATGGAGGTAAGGCGTTTGCCTTTCATGCAGTAAGTCATTGGCTCGAATCCCGGCATCCCATATGTCCCCCGAGTCTGCCAGGAGCGGTTTCTGAGCATGAGTCCAGGAGTAATCCCTGAGCACTGCCGGGTGTGACCCAAAAACCAAAAAAAAAAAATAGTCAAAGGTATATCAAATTATAAGTTTGTGTATCTAAAAAATGGATAAACAAAAGAGAATTCCACAAGAGGAATAAAAGTTAATTGCATAACCATGGAAGCACAAAAACAGTATAAAATAAGTTCTCATTTCATCATGCCTTGGAAGTTATACAGTATCTAGAAAAGAGCAATACATTTAGAAGACAAGAAGAAAACAGAGAACTTTGCAAGTTAAATGAAAATAAATTTGTAGAGTTTATATGAACACAAAGAAAAATATAAACCAAGACACAGTTTGGGATGACAAGGTATCATTTACCTCCCAGACAAGTTTTATTTTCTGTTTTTAGAGAGAAAGACATTTATACAAAGAAATAGTTTTTTATATTTATTACTTTAATAATTATTAATTTCTTTCTATTAAAATATTTAGCATGAAACTTTAGCATATCCTGCTGCAGTGTCCTCAACATCAGAAATCTTTATTTAAAAAAATAGACCTCTGGGGCCGGAGAGGTGGCTCTAGAGGTAAGGTGTCTGCCTTGCAAGAGCTAGCCAAGGAAGGACTGCGGTTCGATCCCCCGGCGTCCCATATGGTCCCACCAAGCCAGAGGCAATTTCTGAGCTCTTAGCCAGGAGTAACCCCTGAGCATCAAACGGGTGTGGCCCAAAAAACAAAAAACAACTACAAACAAACAAACAAAAAATAGACCTCTGGGACCAGAGCAAATGGTAGGGCGTTTGCCTTGCATGTGGCTGACATCGGATAGACTGTGGCTTGATTCCCCCAGTGTCCCATATAGTTCCCAAAGCCAGGAGCTATTTCTGAGCACGTTGCCAAGAGTAATTCCTGAGCATCACCAGGTGTGGACAAAAAGCAAAAAAAAATAAAGTTAGATCTCATAAAGATGTTCATAACAGAACTTACGTTCCAAGCTATCTGACGACTTAGTAGATTATTTTGAGTTAATATCAATTTGCAGTTCCATGAGAAAATATTTTAACTATTATAACTTAACTAGAATAATGTAATTTGTTGATATTAGAAGCAATTGATATTTTTATCAGAATAAAAAGGAAAACCAATTGAGTATTTGGTTTCATGTATCACTCTTCTCTATTTTATTTATAGTTGCTATTTTTATGGTACCAATACCCAGTTCTGTTCTTCAGATCAGGATATATAAATCCTAACACATCACGTTTAGGGTTCTGGTGTGCATTTGAAAGTATTTTTACAGTATTCTTTGTTCTTCTTTTACTTCCTAAGTATCCTTAAAGTAAAATTTTCTTTCAAATTTAGCAGAATTCCATATTCACAAAGTACTTTTGGATAATCATAATGTTGACAATGATATGTTTATATACACATCTTTTTGTCATAAGTACCAACGATGTGATGATGAAGCTATGCTTATGTTCTTTTATTTAATTTCAATTTTTGGGGGGTGGACACTGCAGACACTCAGGGGTTACTCCTGGCTAAGCGCTCAGAAATCGCTCCTGGGTTGGGTGACCAAATGGGACTCCAGGGATCAAACCGGGGTCTGTCCTAGGCTAGCGCTGGCAAGGAAGATGCCTTACCACTTGTGCCACTGCTCTGGCCCTTCTTTTATTTAATTTTGAATGCCAGAAAGCAGAGCTGATATCCAAGTTCCCAAAACATTTTGAATATGTTGGTATATAGTGGTTTCTAAATTATGCAATTTTTAAAATTTAAATGGAATTTTTTGTTTTTAAGTAATTACATCCTGTTATCATTTAAAAATATGAGCATGTGTATGATTTAAGATCTCTATTATATGAATTTGCAGATATATATGCACAATAGTATAAATTAGTAAAATTGCATTTGTTTAGTGTTTAACTTTAAAATGTATGTGTTCATGGACATTTTTAAAACAGTTTTCTAAGTTATGTAATAAAATAAATCAACTTCAGTTATTTAAGTTTATAAAGTTTTCTTAAAACTAATCATAAAACTTACTTTAAATTATATTAATTTACTTTTGTCTTTCTTTGTCACCTTCTAAAGGCTGGGATTTGGGGAGAAGCTAAAGTAGAATTTACTATATCTTTATGAAATTATTTTAACTCCAATCATAATGAATTCTCTAATGTTTTACATTCACTTTTTCATGTTAAATTTTAATTTTATTTTTAAAATTTTCAAACCCTGTGTACTCTGAGTCTTTCAAATTTTAAACATAATAAAATATTAAAAATTATATCATATCTAAAGTAAAAGAAGATAGGTGATTTATGCTATACAGACTTTATATTATAATCTCAATTTATAGTAATTTAGGAAATGTAATAGTATAATAAACACAGATTTCAGACAAGGGGATAGAATTAAGAGTGCTGAGATAGAACTTCAGTTAAGTGGATTTTAGCAAAGGAATATAAAGGAGCAAACAGTGTTAGAAACAGGACAGTACCATGAGAAAATAAAAGAACTCCGATCTCCCATCTGATGTACAAAAGCCCATTCAAAATAGATTAAAGACCTCATCATCAGACCTGAATCATAAATTGTATTGAGGAAAACAAAAAACATAATAGCATTGAATTGAGAGATAAATTCAACAACTCAATGCAACTAGCCAAGCAAAAGGAAGTGTAAGATAAGCAAATTAGAATACATCAAATTATGATGCTTCTGCATGACAAAAGAAATTATGACCTGAATAAAAAATATTCCGTAGACTAAAACAAAACATTTGCCCATCACTCAAAAATCTATTGGTTAATATCAAAGATATAAAATGCATTTATAAAATTAAAAAAATGAGAAGAGGTGAATAGACACTTCAGTGAAGAGTATATACACATGATCTGTGATCCTCCAATTTCTATACCCAACCTCAACCATTTCAAAGGGCTGAACTCCATACTATCTGATCACATAAAATATTACATGGTTCACAATTCCTATCATGACAATTAGATGGGCAAAGAAGTAAATGAATAATTCTCAACCTAATTTAATGGAAATTCCCAAGAGGGGTAATCTTAATGACTCACACCCAGTATAGTGGGAACACAGTCATCCCCATTATAAAACAAATAAAAGCTCACTAAGATTTATGCCAAAAATATAGTAAAGCAGCTTAGACCTTTGCCTTGCATGCAGCTGACTGAGGTTTGATCTCTGCCATACTTCATGATACCCTGAGCCTTCCAGGAGTACTTTCTGAGTTTATTGTCAGGTGTAACCCCTGAGTCATGACAGGTGTGGCCCACAGAGCAGGCTCAAAAGAGCCCACCAAGATCAATGAGTGAAAAGAGTAGGTTAGAGGGCTCATCCAGCAATAACCAATTCTATAACTCCTCAAAGATTTTAGTGACACCATTGTGAGGATGTTTAATAAGGTCAAAAGCAATGGAAAAGGTAGCCAGAAAAATCATGAGAAAAAGAGCTGAAATGAGAAAAATAAAGCAGAAATGAACAGTGTGGTAGTTAATATAAAACTGTCATGGTGTTATCCCCAGTATCTGTATCCCCAATTTGCCACTCCCTTCCTTAAGCTCTAGTCTAACCCATTTCCTGTCCTGATGTACTTCTACCCTCTCATCCTAAAACCATAATGCTACTATATCTGCCCAAAAATATTCCAATTTATATTTGATATTTCCAGGCAAATTATATTTCTAGGCAAATGGAACTAGCACTTCTTACTCTCAGAAAATATACAGCCACAAAACTCAGTCAACCAAGCCAAGTATTTAGATAGCAATTTTTTTCTCACACTCGAGTAATCCTGCATGTTTTGGAAAGTAACCTGTGAGATAGATGAATGTTAGCCACCTTTTGTCTACTCAACTCAATATATCACTCTCCTAATCTAAAACTCCACAATTCCAACCCATAAAATGCAAAGAATAACAGGGAAACAAACTATTGAGGCCAACTGTAGACGAATAAAAGATGAGAAACATAGGCAAATCTACAATTCCATCAAAATGCCAGAGCCTAGAAGATGAGGAGTTAAAATCAAAATGCAATGCTTTAGAAATAGAAATCAAGTAGGCACTAGCAGAAAAATTAAACAATTAATAGATGATATTAAATAATATCTCTCAACTAACTCAAACATGACCTCTTAAAGGGGCCGCAGTGGTGGTACAGAGGTAGGGTGTTTGCCTTGTATGCGGCTTACCTAGAACGAACCTAGTATAAAGGTCCCTTCTGAGTATAGCTTGATGTAGATTGCTTACCTTGATTCTGTTGTCGTTGACTTTGGGTTTGGTGTAGACACAACAAATATTGCATCAGCAAACAGTGAAAGATTTTTATTCACAAACTTAGTAAAACTTATGGATGAAACATGATAGGAAAGAGATACTTTAATATGACGCTCAGACCTATGGTGGCACTAAAGGTAAGGTGTCTGCCTTGGTCCCCCCAAGCCTGGGGCAATTTCTGAGTGCTTAGCCAGGAGTAACCCCTGAGCAACAAAGGGGTGTGGCACCCCCCCCAAAAAAAAAACAAAAAAAATTAAAAAAGATATGCTTATATAGGCCTTTTCTCTCATCCTAATAAGTGCTTGCAAAGCTATAAATTTTCCTCTTATTACTGTTTTTTGCTGTAACCCACAATTTCTAATATTCATGCTTTCACTCTCATTTATTTCCAGGAATCTTTTGATTTCTTCTTTGATTTTGTCTCTGACAAAATTTAGCAGTGTTTAGCAGAGAGCTGCTTAATTTTCAAGAGTTAAAAATGGTTTCTCCTTGTAAGTTTGTATTTCAATACTATTTGTGCATGGTTTTCTCAGAAGATAGTTGCTATAATTTGTATCCTATGGATTTATGGAGGTATGTTTTGTGGCCCAGCAGGTGGTTTATCATGAAGAATGTCTCACGAGAATTAGAGAAAAAAGTGCATCCAGCTTTCAGGGAATGGAAAACCCTAAATATGCCTACTAAGCC
>PVKC010046109.1:0-11270 GCA_004027635.1 Crocidura indochinensis
ACCAACCACCTTTGGTCCTGGATCAGCTGCTTGCAAGGCAAACACCGCTGTGCTATCTCTCCAGTCCCCATTTATTAGTTTTTATTACTATCTTTTTACCTTAGTGGTCAACACAACTTCTCACAGTTTAAAAGTACTACAAGATTTGATTTCATATTTTGTTCTGAAATACATTTTTATTATTAATGCTTTTGATATTCAGTCCGATAGGACAGAAACAATTTTTTTGGTTTTTGAGTCATACTCGGCAGTACTCAGGTGTTACTCCTGGCTCTATGCTCAGAAATTGTACCTGGCAGGCTCAGGGGAGCATATGGGATGCTGAGATTCTAACCACCATCCTTGTGCATGAAAGGCAAATGCCTTATCTCCATGATATCTCTCTGGCCCCTAGAAACAATTTTTTAACTCTAATCTTAAAAAAAGAAAAGCTCCATGGAAGCTTTTTGTTTTGTTTTAAGGGTCACATTCAGAAATGCCCAGGGATTACACTTGACTGGTTGCTCAGGAATCACTCCTGGAGAGGTATGCAGAAGACCAGATGGGGTGTCAGAAATGAACCCAATCTATCTACATGAAAATCTACACACCTGTTTTGAGTGGCTGAATGACCAAATACTTTGTTGTAACTATGGTGTTTTTCTTAGATTAAGAGAGAACCTGTTGTTTACTCTGCAGGAGCCCTTCAAGCTCTTTGGTTTACCAATCTTTTAAGGTTTTCATGAACCCCGATTACTTTCCTTCTTGAATCTTCCCAGTCAGCAAACTGATCTCTGTTTTGCTCGCCATCTGTCACACTGTTCTTAAGACTTCCCCATTCTTCTAAAATCTCATCCCAATCTTTCTTAGTGTGTGATTAACCTCATACCACTGTGGTTAATGGTTTCCTTTTTTTCTCCAAATGTCTTTTTTTATTTCTTCCTTGACCACTAATGATTAAAAAAAAACCGTATGTTATTTTTCATTTCTCTTGTATAACTTTTGTCTGTTCTCTCTTAGTGGCTTATAGTTTTCTGACAGAGGGTCTTGAACTTGCATGTTTCCTATCCCAAAGGACTCATTTAAGCAGAGGTTACTTAGAAAGGAGGAGGTTGTTTGTTGGTGATGTTGGAAGGCAAGGCCACCCACTAATTCAAGCATTCTGAGATGTGCATGAAAGAGCAGTCTGTTACATGTCTTTTTAATAGTTATTTGCTAAGCAGTTAGCATGTGCCAGTCTCAGGCATATTTTCTTTACATTTCTAGGAAGCTGCATTTGCCTTATTTTATAATGTGGAATTTCACTTTCTAAATTGCATTTTTTCCCTTTTTTAATCTATACTGTCAAAGTGAAGAAAATGAAAATTATGAGAAAATTATTTGTGTTGTTTTGTTTTGGGGCCACACCCAGTAGTTCATAGGGGTTACTCCTTGCTCTCTGTTCAGAATTATTCCTGGCCATGCTTGAAAGATCTTATGTGATACTGGGAATCGAACCCAGGTTAGCAGCATTTAAAGAAAGTGCTCTGTGTTCTATTCTTTCACTCCAACTTGGAAAATAGTTTTTATCTCTGGAAAGTTTTGTTTTAGCAATAAAAAGTTTGTGTTGTTCTTATGCTACAGAAATGTGATTTCTGACTTAGTAGCCACTGACCCACATGGGCTATTAAATGAAAATATATTTATACTCACTAGTCATTTAATTTGTCAGCTCACCATGTATGTTTTATAGAAGTAGAAAATAGAACTTTTATGACATCTTGAATATTCTCTTTAAGAGTATAGATTGTAGATGAACTAGTTAGAAATGAAATAATTGTAGATACTTTTAGATTAATAAAGCAAAAGCAAAATAACCCAGTAAGGTTTCCAGTGCATTAATATCCTTTATCCAGTTCATTTAATCCTAATGATTATAAAAAGTGATATGCTTTCTTCATTTCACAAATAAAGAATTTAACAGTTGAAAGTCTGAATAAGGGATGAGTCACTAATTTAAAATACATTCTAAGTTCAATTTGTGGTTCAGTTCTTCATACCAAAACAAAATTAGTTATATGTTAATTAGTAAATATTTGATTAGTTATGGAAACTATTTCATAGATTGTTTGCCCTTTTTTATTGCATTTTAAATTTAAGCTTAAAATGTATTATTGGGGGCCGGAGAGATTAGCATTGGAGGTAAGGCGTTGGCTTTGCATGCAAAAGGACAATGGTTCTAATCCTGGCATCCCATATGGTCCCTTGAGCCTGCCAGGAGTAATTTCTGAGCCTAGAGCCAGGAGTAACCCCTAAGCGCTGCTGGGTGTGACCCAAAACAACAACAACAAAAAAATGTACTATTGATCTTGTGAAATTTTCAATGAGACTCGGTGAATTCTAATCAATATTTCTGAGGCCTCAGACTAGGTGTGGGGAGGATTTTGGAATGAATATCACTTTATTTATGTCCTCCACTAAGAACATTGACTCTTAGACCTTATCTGTAGCAAAGGCGCCTGCCTCTCAGATATTCAGAACTGTGATTACCAATTGCTCTAATTACTGGTAGGCTTTGTTGTTCCATCTGTCAGCTGGAGCCAGTCTGTGAAAAGGCTTGGGACCTCTCAGTGGCAGAGTGCCTGTCCTCAAGACGCTTCAATTAAAACTTTCTGTAATTCTGAAAATAAAAAAATCAATTGTATAGAGTGTCGTTGTAGTTTACCTTTCAAAATTAAAATGAAACACTTTTGGGGCTGGAGAGGTGGCATAAGCTGCGTTTGCTTGCACTTGCTGACCTCGGATGGACCCATATGGTCCCCCAGGAGCGATTTCTGAGTGCATAGCTTGGAGGAACCCCTGAGTGTTACTGTGTATGGCCTAAAAACCAAAAAAAAAAAAAAAAAAAAAGTAAGACACTTTTGAGTTAAGAGGTCAAGAGATAGCTCAGTTTATACTTTGCATTTAGTGTATACTATGTCCTGTGAGCTCTGGATTCAAACTGAATTCTATTGTCCTTAAAGACTTGCCAGCAATAACCCTCAGGCATGGCCTCATCTGATCCAAAAGCTAAAATTTTAAAAACAGAATGCTCCTGAAGTGCAAAAATGTGTACATCCTAGTAGAATAATTCGCATGAGAAATAAAATCATTCAGTGTGTAGATTATCACCTTGTTTCATAATTTTGGTAAAATAAACTTTCTTCCCTATTCCTAATTTTTAAAATATACTAATTTCATTTAATTTGTTTTAAGTTTTTTCCATAAAGTGAAGATAAAGCACAAAAATATATGCTAAGGAGGGGCCAGAGTGGTGGTGAAGCGATAGGATGTCTGCCTTGCACGTGCTAACCCAGGACTGACTGAGGTTCAATCCCCCACCGTCCCATATGGCTCCCCAAGCCAGGAGCGATTTCTGAGCTCATAGCCAGGAGGAACCTCTGAGTGTCACCAGGTGTGGCCCAAAAACAAAAAACCAAACACACACACACATACACACACACACATACTATAGAACAATCTGAGATTTGAGTAACTTTAAATGGCTATGTATTTCACACTAGTTTTGTTGTCAGACCCTACTATTCTTGGGCTGCTCCCTGGAGCACCCAAGAACCATTCAGTGCTAGTGATCAAACTTATGCCTCCTACGTGCAAGTCTTATGTTTCAGCTCTTTGAACTCTACCTATTCCTAACACTTGTCTTGTTAATATTTGACTTGTAACAGAACTCATTGCAATAGCTTGTGAACTTTGTATTCATAATTTTTCATAATGGTTTTAAGAAATTTGGTTATTAATTCTTCTCATTTGAAAAATATAAGTTGTAACTTGTATGCACTCCCCTTCTTGCTGGGCTTCTCTCTAAGAAGATTGAAACTGGAAGTGTGAACTAGCCAATGTGAAGCTAGTTTTTCTTTTAACTTTTTAAAATTTATTTTAATTTTCAGTTTTGTATTGTTTTAGAACATTTACAGAGGGGCCAGAGTGGTGGTAGGATAGCAGTCAGGACCCAAGCCTTTGCGCACAGCAAAGTTGAATTTAATTTCTAGAATCTCGTGTGGTCCCCTGAACCACACCAGTAGTGAATCCTGAGTACAGAGCTAAGAGTAAGCCCTGAGCATTGGTAGCTGTGGCCAAAAAACCGCCAAGAGCCTATAGAGGATAGAAAGTGTTGAAGAATATAGTTTCATTTTATATCACTTAGAAGGCATATGTTAAGATATTTAAGGTCTGACTATCAGTAGAATAAAACTGAATAAGTTAAGCATGCCAAAATCTTTATTAACAATAAGTATTCAGTGCCTCTGAGGCTTAATGTATCTAAAATGGAATTGCTTTTCAATGACTGATTCTTTTTCTTGGTAATAGTGTTTACTAACTAGAAATTAATAAATGGTAGTTAATAGAAGAAAGAAGTACCCTGATTTGATGATGGTGAAAACTATGAAAGAGCTGTTAAAACAGGCAGCATTCATTGATAAGTTGGCTTCTGCAGTGTATGTCCAATGTAGAAGAAGAGAACAATTTACCTTGTAGTATGTCCTTCTCTCAGATGTGTGATGAATTTATTACTATGGTGATGTGCAGGATTTAAAATAAAACAGAATTATTTGTGTCAGCACTTCAAGGCTTTTTTTTAAGATGAGTAAAAACTTAGATTTTAGTGTGAATAGCTCTCATGATCCAGAAAATAGGAGCAGACAATTTAATTGTTCTTGACTATAAAAATTAAATTTGATCCTAATTTTAACCAAGGAATCAGTTCATGTAAGATTCCCCCTTATTTTAAACAAGAATTTCACTTGCATGCCTCAGCAGTGAATATGCTGCATTGCTATAATATTCAGAAGAAATTTCATGTTAAGTAAAATATTTCTATTGTTCTTAGCCCCGGTTATTATTTATTCCATTTTCCGATTTTCCTTATTCCATCCAAATCATGCTCAATCATCGTCTTGTAAACTTTATTCTTCAAAGACTCACTGCTTATGCCTCCGAGATCTGAGGCTTCTAGCAAGAAGCTTGATCATCTTTGTTGAGAAGAAGCATGGCAACTGACTGAAGAGTAGGACTAGGGTCTTGTTGCTGTGTTTGTAATGATCATGATGTTTTTAAATAAAATTATTTATATGTTTTTATTTTTGCCTTTGGGCTATATTCAGTTATGTTCAAGGCATACTACTGACTCTGTTCAGGGATCACTCCGGCAGTGCTCAGGATGCTATATATGGTATTGGGGATTGAATCTAAATCAGCTTTGTTCAAGACAAGATTTTTACTACTGTTGTATCTGGTCTGACCCAATGATAAATGTTTTAAGGCTTATGTTCTCCAGGAGAGGTCAGAGAAAGATCCCTGTGGGACTTCATGCCCAACCCAGAGAGACTGTTTACCGAGACTGCTCAGTGGAATGAGTTGTTGGGAGATACTTGCAATAGAATCTAAACCAAGGGCTAGAGTGATAGTACAGTCAATAGGGCTCTTGCCTTATTGCAGTGGGCTCTTGTTGCATATGTTTTAATCTCCAGTACCCAGTACACTGCTAGAATGGTCTCCCCTCAAAAGTTGTCAAAAATATTCATTGTCCCCCTTTTAAAACTATTTTATTAGAGCGTCTTCTTTTCTCGTGAACTATTTTTTTTATGCTCTTTTCCCATTGAATTGTAGACTGAAACTCATAATATAGACTTTATTCCTTTTGGTGGCTTTCCCCAGAGAGCAATGAAGTGCCAAAAGTCTAAGCCTTTTGGCCTTGTCGTTAGCCCCTATTTCCTTTTTAGTGTTATTTAAAGTTTGCCTTCCAACTGAGTTCTTGGCACATTTTGAGCTGTTTACTCTTAGTTGACATAACAGCTTTTGTCTTTATTTAAGGACATTTTTTCTTAATGTAATTCACGATAGAAAAATATTCTCTTTTTGCCCATATTATGATACTTATGGGTTTAGTGTCTGCTGACTCAGTGGCATTTTTCTTAAGCCTGTACTCTATTTTTAAACTTTTAGGCTGAAACCTGTCTCTGGTTTATGGAAGGCTCTTTCCACTGGCAGTATTGGAGCAAGCCAGACCTACTAGGTGGCTATTGTACTTGAGAGCAGCCTCAGCTGTGACTGAACTCTCCAAAGCTACTCCAGGAGCTCATCTTTTTTGGGGGGTGTGTGAACTGGGGGACACACCAGCAGTACTCAAAGGACTACTCCTGACTCTGTGCTAATTATCACTCCTAGTGTACTTGGAGGACCATTTGGGATATTGGGGATCTAACCCAGGTTGGCTACCTGCAAGGCAAAATCCCTTTCTGCTGTGTTATCGCTCCAGGCCCAGGAGCTCATTCTTAATCCATTAGTTGAGTTTCCTAAAGTATGACAAACATCTTCAGCAGTCATAGGACCCAAATTGCTTGTAGCAAAAAGACCTTCTCTTTCACATATCCGTCCATCTCTGTCTTTTTTTTTTTTTTTTTTTTTTTTTTTTTTTTTTTGGTTTTTGGGCCATACCCGGTGGTGCTCAGGGGTTACTCCTGGCTTTCTGCTCAGACATAGCTCCTGGCAGGCACAGGGGACCATTGGGACACTGGGATTCGAACCAACCACCTTTGGTCCTGGATCGGCTGCTTGCAAGGCAAACGCCGCTGTGCTATCTCTCCAGGCCCCCATCTCTGTCTTAATTATTATTATTATAAGTATAAAATATATATTATTTGCACTTATATCCTTGTCTTGGAAACTAATTCTGGGGAATTCCAGTTCAGCTATAATTCACTTAAGTTCAGACAAATATAATTAACATAGATATTGGGTTACTTAAAATATATCTATAGTTAGGAAGTTTAAAGATCAAAAATAGAGACTGGAGAGATAGCACATCTTTAGGGTATTTGGCTTGCATGCAGCTAACCTGGGATAGACCCGAGATCAATCCCCAGCATCCTATATGGTCTCCGGGCCTGCCAGGAATGATTTCTGAGCACAGCCAGGAGTAACCCCTGAGCATTGCTGTGCATGGCCCCAAAACAAAACAAAACCAAAAAAAAAAAAAAAAAAAAAAACCACAAAGATATATTCTGCCTTTGCTCACATTCCATGATACTTATGAGTCAGTGTATTCTGTCTCAGTAGCCTCTCACTGCCCCTTCTCTGGAACATTAAGCCTAAAATCAATCAAGCAAACATAACCATATGGAATGTTTTATTAATGCTGGGTAGTGAACCCAGGGCCTTCTTTCTTTTTTTTTTACATTATTATTATTATTTTTTTTTTTTTTTTGGTTTTTTGGGTCACACCCGGCAGTGCTCAGGGGTTACTCCTGACTCCATGCTCAGAAATTGCTCCTGGCAGGCAGGGGGACCATATGGGGCACTGGGATTCAAACCATTATCCTTCTGCAAGCAAGGCAAACGCCTTACCTCCATGCTATCTCCCTGGCCCCATCAGGGCCTTATTTCTGTGATGAATGTTTACATCCTTAGCCTTCAAATTTTATTTCATGGGGTGGAGTGCCACCTCCTGCAATGCTCAGGGGTTACTTCTGGTTCTGCATACAGGAATTAACTTCTAACAGTGCTTGGGGACTATATTGGATGCTGGGGATCGAACCTGGGTTGACAATAATAGTTGGAACTGAGCAATAATTGGGTGCTGAAAGGGGATAAAGTGACATGTATAGTTCCCCTTCATTAATAATAGTTCAAACCATTATATTGGAGAGAGAAAAAGAGAGGGAGAGACAGACAGACAGACATAAAATATCTGTCCCAGAGATAGGCAGGATGGGTAGTGGGAGGGACTCTAGGGACATCAGTGATAGGAAAATTGTCCTGGTGAAGGGTAGTGTACATTTTATGACTGAAACTTAATCATGAGCAATTTTTTAACCATGGTACTTAAATAAAATAATTACTAAAAAAAAATTAACCTGGGTTAGTTAGATGCAAAGCAAGCACACTGCCCACAGTGCTATTGCTCAAGTCCCCTTGAAATATTAGTTGCAATAAAATAGTTATACAGTAGTCTTGGATTAGAGCAAAATTTCTTAAATTTTACTCTAGTGACTTTTTCATTTAAGAAATTTTTACATGACCTCAAGTATATGAAAATAGTTATACAAATCAAACACTCACAGATAATGAATTGGTAATATATTTCAAAACCATTTTCACAGCCCAAATTTATAAGTTCATGATCTGGAGTTTAAGAAGCTAGGAATTAGAGAACTGCTATATGTTCAGTATAGATAAGTTTGCTTTAAATGGATTTTTCCTTTTTTGTTTGTTTATTTTTGGGCCACACCCAGTGATGCTCAGGGGTTACTACTGACTCTGTGTTCAGAAATTGCTCCTGGCTCATGGGACCATATGGGATGCTGGGGGATCAAACTGAGGTCCATCCTAGGTCAGCCGCATGCAAGGCAAAGCCCTACACTGTGCCACCGCCCCAGCCCTAAATGAATTTTTCTAAAGATAAAATGGAATTAAAATTTTTTCATAAAATTTTCATCCAAATAGGATGGTTAAAAATAATAAATTATAAATGTTCTCCATATTCTTTGTAGAGAAATCTTTAAATGCAGAAAAGTACAAAAGAAAGTCAAATCCAATTTATTTACCTGCATTTAGAGGTTACTGCCATTTTTATTTTGTAAATAACCAAATTACCTTGAACTTATGACTACTTAAGTCAAGCTATCATCATACTTATTTGAAAATACTATTGTTAGTGAGATAAATGCATATCAAATCTGGAAGATTGCATTTTAGACCTAGGAAGAATGTTAGAAGTCACCATAGGCATTCCTTTCTTTCACAGGCAAGAATCTGAGGCTCTGATCTGTGGCCATTGAGGCTAAGATGAATGCTTGACCTTTATTATTGAATCAGAAGTTGACCCCATGGCCAAAGCAATATATAGTAGGTAGGCCATTTGCCTTGTAAACTGTCGACCAGAGTTTATATCTGGCTTCCCATATGGAACCCTTAGTTCTCCAGGAACGAAGTCAGAAATCCCTCTAACCCCCCACCCCCCAAATAATTGAGTTGCTCATTCACAATGTGTCACCTAAACTGTAGAGTTCGATTTATTAAATAGTTTATTCTCTTTATGAAGTGACCTAACTCAGGAAAATCTTTTGTGTTGTCAGTAGCTGCCCTTAGGACCTGATGCTTTTGACGAGTAGTGCATTGTGATGCTCATAAATATGAGAAGCTAAAGTAAAAATGTGAATGAAATTTTAGGCTTAGGTCATTGCACAGAAGAAATTGCTAAGATGATAATATGTAAAGCATTAAAGAAATTGGCAAGAGGGCTTTATCAATACCACTTTCGTCATTTGTTTCAGGAATCATTTTATTAAATCCCAAATTAAACTTGAACCAGTGGGGTCTGTGAGGCATCGCATGGAATGCCAGTCTATGCTATCTAGTTAACCAATGTGAAAATAATAAGTCTTAAAAAAAAAAAGAAAGAAAATAATAAGTCTTAAATGACACAGTCAAACTACCATAATTGTGTTAGTAGGGTACAGAAATATATTCAGACTTGTGAAATTCAAACTTGGATTTATGCAGAATTTATGAAGTTGCCAAAGTAAGCCTGCCTTCAAAGCTAGCCAACAGATAATTTTAGAAATTTGAATGCCAAATCAGTTATGCTCCATATGTAAAATTTTATATGAATCACATTACCAAAATTCGTATAGTTGTAGGATATTACCACAAGATTTTGCTATAATTTTTTCATTATATATTATTCTCTTTCCTTCATAGGTACCAAACTTGTTTTGGTACTATACTTGTTTTTTTTTTTATCTATGAATAAATTCAATTTATGAATCATTTTGTACCCATTAGATATTATGTCAACGGAAACATCAGTAATTAAAGACATCTTATTGACTTACTCAGAACACTTAGAAGAACACTTGGTAATAGCTAGATCTTTAGATCTGGAGTTAAAATTAAGTTGATCTTTTGGTTGTTTGGTCAGAAATTTTTCTGCACCTTTATATCTGCATACAGTGCCAGATAGGAAAGAGATTAATATATTTCACAAGCTTTTAATCTACAGATTGCATCCTTTTGTGCACCAAGACGACAAAGAAACTTGTTGACAGTAATATATGGGCCCAGTTGTTTGAAGGCGAGAGTTAACTTTTTTCCCCTCTGTCCCTCTAGTTAAGTTTTTTTTTTTAATTGAGTTTTTTGTTGTTTTTGATTTCTGGTTTCAGGGCCACACCTACTGACTATGCACTTAGAATTCGCTCCTGACTTTGGGGAACCATATGGGACACAGGGGGATCAAACCACAATCCATCCTAGGTTAGCTGCATGCAGCAAGGCAGCTATACCACCAATCTGGCCCTTTAATTGAGTTTTTAATTGAATCACTGTAAGATACATTAGTTTTAAAGTTCATGATTGAGTTCCAGCATTCATTCCTTCACCAGGGCATATTATTGCTACCAGTGTTCCCAGTTTCTTCCCTGCCTCTATGGCAGATGTTTCTTTTTTCTTCATCCTTCCCCTCTTCCTCTTCCTTCTCTCTCTCTCTCTCTCTTTCTCTCTCTCTCTCTTCTTTCTCCATTCTTCTCTCTGTTTAGACACTGGTTTGCAATATTGTTACTGAAGGGGTATCATGCATATCACTTTACCTCCTTTCAGCACCCAGTTCTTCTCCAGAGTTAATCAGGTGTCATGGAAGTGTCCTCTGCCCTAACTGTGCTCTCATTGTTCCTTGTTGCAAGATTCTTACCATGAACCAGTTCCTCCTGGCTATCACTGTTTTTGGATGATTTTTTTAATATTTCCCACAACTGAGTGCAATTATTCTATGCCTATCCTCCCTCTGACTCATATCCCTCAGCATAGTACTCTCCATATCTATTTATGTATATGAGCAAATTTCATGACTTCACTTTTATTAAACAGCTGTATAGTATTTCATTGTATAGTTGTACCAGTTTTTTTCATCCATTCAGTTATTCTCAGGCATTTGGGTAGTTTCCAGATGCTGGCTATTGTGAATAGTGCTGCAGTGAGCACAAAAAGGGCTTTCTTTTCTGCATTAAGGGTTCTTTTTTTTTTTTTTCATGCAGTGAAAAAGGATTGTCTTCAATGACTGACATTTTCTGTATTAAAATGTATTTTTTGCAGGTAGCAGAATGTTGGATTCATTTATTTTATATTTATTTAGTTAATTTTTTGGTTTTTGGGCCACACCCGGCGGTGCTCAGGGGTTGCTCCTGGCTGTCTGCTCAGAAATAGCTCCTGGCAGGCATGGGGGACCATATGGGACACCAGGATTCGAACCAACCACC
>PVKC010046110.1:0-11303 GCA_004027635.1 Crocidura indochinensis
TTTGAAATGCAATTGCTGGATTTAAAAAACAAAGAACTGTGGAGCTCAAAATTTGAATGTCTTTGTCCTAATTTAGAAAGATTGGAGAAACGCAAATGTGAACTTAGTTCATAGCACAAGTGGTCTGCTTTGAAAGACCTGGGAAAGGAAGATATGTTGATTTTTAATCCCTGAAATAGTATTCCTGACTCATATAATCAACTAAAAAAGCTAGCGTTTGCTGTTCTTTCCTGGGTCTACATATTTATGTGAGCAATCATTTTCAAGCATGGCTCTTGTCAAGAGTAAATTGAGAAATCGTCTCATCGATGAGAATGTGGAATTGTGCCTAAAATTATAAACAACAACATAAAAACCTGACTTACTCAAACTATCCAAGGAAATGCAAGGCCAATGTTCACATTTGTGTTTGTGACTTTGTCAGTCATTGTCAGGATGTAATTTTCTCTACATTGTAAGGTAAATTTTATGGAATTTAACATTATTGATAAATAATATCGTTCTAAAGTTTTTGTTTTATTAGTTGTGCTATTTGTCTCCTCCCGACCTATGTGGATACTTGCATGCAGAATATTTTCAATAAAAACTTTATTGAAACTAAAAACAGTGTACCATCCTATGTATTTTCAGTTTTAAAAATGTGGCTCTCGGGGCCAGAGAGATAGTATGGAGGTAAGGCGTTTGCCTCTCATGCAGAAGGTCGATGGTTCGAGTCCCGGCATCCCATGTGGTCCCCTGAGCCTGCCAGGAATGATTTCTGAGCATAGAGCCAGGTGTAACCCCTGAGCACTGCCAAAAAAAACAAACAAACAAAAATAAAAAAAAAATGTGGCTCTCAAAATAAATTTCAGTCGTTTTGGCGAAATTTGGCTCAGTTGAAAAAAAAAAAAGGTTGCCCACCACGGGTTCATCCTGTAAAATGTTCTTAAAAATAAGTGGGAAATTACTCATAGGGATCAGGATTTAGTTCTGGACCTCAGTTGTACCAGTTGTACCATTTGAGGACCTAGACTCTTTAACAAGTCTTGAATACATGAGTAAAATGTGATCTAGAGAATATCCTAGTGCTACTAATTCTTCTATACTCAGATTTTTATTGTTGTATCTGCAGCGAGAAGCTTATTGACTTTTGCAAGACTGACAAAGGAATATTTTTGGCAGGATGTTATTGAAAAGGAACCTTTTTATGAAGAAGGGAGGAAGTGATGCTCATTGATAATCTTTGATAATCTTTGCTAACACCAAGATTCAAGGAGTATGAACTGAAGGGTTCTGGGAAAACCCACAGCTTTCCCTTGCTTTAGGCCACCCTCCTGGTCCCTCTCCCCCCCCCCCACCCCCCTGGGTGACCTGGATGGTTTGTGAGAAAATGCTCATTTGATCTTACTGAACACACAAACTTTACTTGATTGTTAGGATCTGGTCCTTGAAGATTTTCCTAACCAAACCACAAATGGACTCGCTAAAGTTGAAGAGTTGTGTATATTTCTCTTGAGAGTAGATTCCTTTCATTTGTTGTTTGGTCACTGATGAGGTGCCAGGCATTCTGCCATTGCTGATAATCCAGTTCTGGACAGCACAGTTCATTCACTTTAATACAGAAAGCCAGGTGAATTGGGTTTAACTCTTTCTGGGCAACTCCTCCTCTTCTCATCCCTGGGTGCTTTGTAACAGAAAAGAAAACTGTAGGGTCTTATAAGCCTGAATTAGCAACTGAAGGTGACATCAAGAACCTCACCTCAACAATTTTAGGCTTGTAAATTTGTGTTCATTGGGACAAGGGTCCCTATGAATGCTGATCAGCCAGTGAGTTGGGCTCTTAGTACAGACAACCACATGCAGCAGGAGGATGAACCCAGCCAAATTCGCTCCATTTTGTCCCAACAAACCTCACCTGTGCCTTAGTAATAACTGGAGAAAATAAATGGATTTAGTTTAATACACTCCACTATTGTTGGCTTCAGATATTTTTCTTTTTCTCTCTCCTTCCTTCCTTCCTTCCTTCCTTCCTTCCTTCCTTCCTTCCTTCCTTCCTTCCTTCCTTTCTTTCTTTCTTTCTTTCTTTCTTTCTTTCTTTCTTTCTTTCTTTCTTTCTTTCTTTCTTTCTTTCTTTCTTTCTTTCTTTCTTTAGCACCTACCTACATATCTATCACCTATCATTCTATGTATCTATTATCCATCCATCTATCATCTATCTACCTACTTACCTCTCTATCTATCTATCTATCTATCTATCTATCTATCTATCTATCTATCTATCTATCTATCTCCCTACCTCCCAATCTATCTACCAATCATCGATCTTCTATATCTATCATCTATTTATCTATCATCTATCTATCTACATACCTCTCTATCATCTATCTATCAATCATCTATCTACCAACTTCTTAGTCTATATATCATCTACCTATCTATCTACCTATCTATCTACCTATCTATCTATCTATCTATCTATCTATCTATCTATCTATCTATCTATCTATCTATCTATCCCCTACCTCCCTATCTATCATCTATCTCCCTCCTTCCTTCCCTCCCTATCATCTATCTATCTGTCTGTCTATCTATCTATCTATCTATCTACTATCTATCTATCTATCTATCTATCTATCTATCAATCAATCATCTCTTATCTCTCACGGCATAAAAGTTATAGAAGCAGGGTCAGAGAAATGGCACAGCAGTAGGACATTTGTCTTGCAAGTGGCTCACCCAGGATGGATCTCAGTTTAATCCCCCAGCTTCCCATATGGTCCCCCAAGCTAGGAGTGATTTCTGAGCACATAGCAGGGAGTAACCCCTGAGTGTCACCAGGTATGGCCCCAAGACCAGAAAAAAAATAAGTATGCACTACCTCTTATTGGAGCATTTGGGGCTCCTGTGGCTGCTTTCATGAATCAGGCAAAACAATGCTTTTTCTTGTAATTTCTTTCCTGGTTTCCTGAGAAGAGTTTGCAAGAAAATTAATTCACTAAAGTTCTTTGTCTTTGTGCTCTGGCTGAAGGATGGAATGAACAATTTTTCATAGAGCTCTGGTGAAAGGAACTGGATTTTCCTTGGATTTCTGGGTGATGGAGTATAACTCTAACTAGGTTGTCAGTATTATTTTTAGGAACCCAGAGACAACAGGCCTGAGTTCATCATTATAATTGGATTGAAAAAAGGGCTGCCTGTTCTATCTGCCTAAACATTCAACTAAGCACGTGGAAACATCAAAGGATTGGATGATGTTGGAGGCCCTGGGAAGAAAGAAAAGTTCTCATAAAAACTGCTTTAGCCATAACAAAACCTTCTATTGTAGGGTTTGGTTCATTTCATCCTGGGCTGGTGTTTAGTTATGTAAATTGTGCTTCCCAATCACCAAAACTCTGCCTATCTTTTCCCATTTTTTCACTCCTTCCTTACTATGGGGAGGAAAACAACTAAGACATCAAGGAACAATGCCAAAGCCTAAAAAACATTAATGGAATCATCACTCCAAATGAGATTTTTTAAAGAGGCACTTTAAATGCAGCAGACTTTAGCACAAACATCATTGTCCCTATAAGCAGAAAATAGAACCTACAAATAAAGTTTTAGTAGAAGGTGAATCATTTGATTTAATTAATATTCATATTCTGAACTCACATACTCATTGGAGGAGAACTTCATGAGACAATCTTGCTCCCAGGAAGCAAACAACAGCCCCAGTCTCACCTAATAAAAATGCAAAGCATTGTACACACAAACACAATATTCTCTCAGTGCCATCCTGCAGATGTTTCTCTAACTTGAACACAGTACATCATCATGATCATCATGTTCATTATAACCGTAACATACCTGCTCTGGCTTTTCACCTGCCCCTGGAGTAAAATAGATCATTGGTCCTACCTCCGTGTTGAGTATGACAGGGTCCCCAGCATCTTTCCAGTTCTCTGCTGGTTTACCAGTTGGCTCTATTTATGAGCAGAATGACAGGGTCAGTTTCTAATATTTCAATGACAAGTTCACTCTGAAGAATGAGCTTGAAAAGAATGAGTTTATTTTCCTACTCTGATGCTTGAGCTGGCACTAAGCAGAGTCTAAAAAGATCAACACTCCCAAATATAGTATTTCCATGATTTATAAAAATTGACAATTACTAGGATACAAGAAACAGGAAATCGTACACAAAGGGAGATCAAAAGCTAGAGAAACAGTCGAATAGGTAAGGTTCTGCATGCAGTCAATCCAGATTTAATCCCTGATAATGCATATGGTCCCCTGAGCTCTACCAGGAGTAATCCCTGAGTGTAGAGTCAAAACAAACAAACCCTGAGTACATTCAATTGTGGTCCTCAAACAAAACAAAAGGAAAATTAAATCTGTCAAAATTTCTTTTTCTGTTTGTTTGCTTTTTGTTTTTTGGGCCACACCCATTTGACGCTTGTAACTCCACCCTGGATTTAGGTGTTTCTACCTGAGACCCGCCCATTCCTGGGAGGGCTCTTGGGAAGCGGATATTGAGTGTATCTTTACCTGTAAGACCCCGCCTTTTCCTGAGACCCGCCCATTCCTGGGGGGGCTCTTGGGAAGTGGATATTGAGTGTATCTTTACCTGTAAGACCCCGCCTTTTCCTGGGAGTGGTCTTGGAAAGGTAAGATAAGGCCTTTGACCCAGGGGATTAGGGTCTTTTGGTCTTGGCCAGCATGGAGGTCTGAGGAGAGATGGCTGACAGACAAGTACAATGCAGGGCTAAATAGATATACAGCATAAATGGTTATGAAATAGGCCACACTAGTTGGCCAGGCCAATAAAGATGCTATCTCCTTGGAAGCCTACCTGTGAGTGAGTTCAATACCTGTAGCTTTTCTGGACCCTGATGACCAACCCGGTTAATGGGGGATAGAGCCCCGTGGCCTGGGATGGCAGAGAAAGGTTCCTCCATCCATTCACCTTCCAAGTCCATCCTAAGGGCTGTAACACTACAGACGCTCAGGGGTTACCCCTGGCTATGCGCTCAGAAATTGCCCCGGGCTTGGGGGGACCATGTGGGACACCAGGGGAATCTAACAGTGGTCTGTGGCTAGCACTTGCAAGGCAGATGCCTTACCTCTAGCACCATCTCTTCAGCTTCAAATCTGTCAAAATTAACCTAAAATAGGCCCACCATTTCCCAGCAGAAAAATGACACTATTCCTACAAGTTCCAAAATAAAATAATGATCTCCAATATTTCCTAGGTAATCTGTTCCTCTTTGGCATTCTCAGAAAAGGGAAGAAAGGCAGCTTCTGCTTTTTACAGAAACTACAACAACCCAACATTACCCCTTACTCACTTCAGCAAAAATGGCCCAGCCCCGCAACTTAACCTTATAAAACTTCAAAGCCACCAAATTTGTTTTAGATCTATAAATCCTGAACTGCATGGCTGCATGTGGTTGCTTCACATCTTCAATATTTTATAGTAGTATCAATTCAGAAAAATCACAGGAAATCTGATGTGAAATTTGCATTGTTATCTGTCAACCTCAGTGAACCTAAACAGTAGCATAGAAGGTCCAACTTGAACCAACCACAATATAGTCTGTCTTTGGACAATGATTTTCATAACATTATGGATAGATAGAACAATTATTTCAAATTGGATTGTGTCCATTTATATTTTGTAATTCCATTGCCTTTGTGTTGTAAGAAGACACATCAAGTAATTATTTGTTTGGAAAAAGGGCTGCCTGTTCTATCTGCCTAAAACATTCAACTAAGCACTTCACTAAGTACTTACATTCAACTAAGTGATTGCATGGAATCAAAACATTGTGGAAGGTGGGAGACTGGGAACACTAATGAAGGGTAGGTCACACTGATGGTGGGATTGTTGTCTAATTTTAATATCTATAGTAACTGTATTATGAATAATTTGGTAAATCATAGTCTAATAATTTAAATATTGACCCAGAATAAAATTTATAGGAGCATAAAACAGCAATTATTCTTCTGCTGCATTTTGGGGGTGCATACCCAGTGATGCTCAGGGGTTACTCCTGGCTCTGTGTTCAGAAATCATTCTTGACTTGGGGGACATTTGGGATCAAATTGTGGTCCATCCTAGGTCAGCCGCATGTAAGGCAAATGCCTTACTGCTGCGCCACCGCTCCAACCCCTTCTACTGCATATATTAAAAGGCCGAACATGTTGTGTATGCATACACAAATGTACAAACTTTCTCAATAGAGAATATATACAACTCAAATGAACTAAACTGTCAACTTAGATGTATAGAGTACTGTACTATCAGCTACAAAATATTCTTTTTATTTTTTAATGTACACACAAATATGCTATCATCTTTTCATAAAACACATCAGTAAATTTAAAAGGATTTAATATATTTTTTATTTGAGGCACTGTGATTTACAATATTGTTAATGATAGGGTTTCTTTTTTTTTGGTTTTTGGGTCACACCTGGTGACGCTCAGGGGTTATTCCTGGCTATTCGCTCAGAGGTCGCTCCTGGCAGGCACGGGGGACCATATGGGGAACCGGGGGATCGAACCGCGGTGCGACCTCGGTTAGCGCAGGCACCTTACCTGCAGCGCCACCGCCCAGCCCCCTAATGATAGGGTTTCAAGCATACAGCATTCAATACCACATCCTCCTCCAGAGTGTCTGTTTCTAGGGAGATCTTTATTTTTTTACTACTTTATTTAAACATTATGGTTTATGAAGTTGTTCATAATATAGTTGTTTGTGGAAATGTTCCAACACCATTCCACCACCAGTGTAACATTCTCTCCACCATTGTCCCTAGTTTCCCACTCTCCATTCCACAGCCAGCCTCCTTGGCAAGCACAAGATGATTTATTTTATATTGCTTGTTATAACTAAATATCCCATGGAATTATTGAAAAATATTTCAGTAAAAGGAAATTTGTGAAAGTTGTTAAATTATCTAAGGGTTTACTGAGCTATCTGTGTTGTTGTTTTTGTTTATTGAGATTACTTGGCTTCTGTGCTATTATCCCATCTGATTACATGTGTTTTTGCTGAGGTATCATTATTGAGAAATTTGGAGGTGTCATTTGGAGACTTGGAGACTGCATTAGTAACTGTTTGTTCAGAATCTGTGGAACTTGACCTGACATGGAAGAGGCTGTGCAATGTGAGTGTGGCTGCTGGGGCCTCCAGAAGTATAGGGTGGGTGAAAAGAGGCTGTCCACTTCCACTTTGAGAATTTTCAGGCCCCAAATTGGTGTACCTGGAAATTTTGTTGGTCAGGTGTCTGCAGAGATTAATCATGAAGTAGTTAAATTGGGCCTCTGACATGGTGGTATGCACCTTCTTGGGATTTGACAGGGTGAGGATTAAGGCTACCCTTCTGGAGACATCTTTAAATTTAGATTCGTGCCCTTCTCTGTGTAGATTCAAGGTATTTGGACTGTGGGCACCTTCAGAACTAGGAGAGCTTGAATTTTTTGGCAAACAGGTCTGGCCTTGTAGAGAATGGACTGGGTTGCAGAGATGGACAGTATTGTACTGCTTAGGAAGGACAGAAACACTCTTGTGTCATGCACACTTTATTATGACTTTCTTCCTTTTATTATTTATTTTGGCCTTTGGACCACACCCAGATCTCTACCCAGAAATTGCTTCTGGCAGGCTCAGGGGATCATATAGGATGCCAGGGAATAAACTCTGGTTGGCTCTGGGCAAGGAGCTACCTGTTGTGCTATTGCTCTAGCCCAAGCTTTCTTATTTTCTTCCTAAGACACCACGAGGATTTCCATCCTTCACAAACTTCCAGCACTGGGCTCTTTTTCCCCAGTTCAACGTGGAGAGAGACTCTCTCTCCTTCCACTTTGCTCAAGACAGACTGGGATGCATGCAGATTTCCAAAGACATGCTCTTCCCAGTAAGATTTCTTACTGTCATGTTGGATGTGAAGATAAGATTAGTAGAAGTGAAAGTCCATGTTAGAGACTCAGGATGTCACCTGAAAGGAGTCCCAAGGTTTTAGTAGAAATGGCTGGAGTGGAGAGACCCCTAAGGACAGGTGGCAGGGGAACCAAGCAATTTGAAACTTAGTAAGATACAGAAGTATCTCACACAGAGAAGTTGGTTTTCACTTAATCTCTACATACTGGTTCTTAACTTTTGGTTGGCTTAATGTCTCATCTTCATCATTATTTGGCCTAATGCACTAAGCAACTTGCTTAGTAAGGTTCCTTACTAAGGAATGAACATTTGGAAGGGAAAATAAATGCACATTATCTGCTTAAGAGTTACACTGATTCTTTTTTTTGGGGGGGAGGGGGGCACACCCGGTGATGCTCAGGGGTTACTCTTGGCTATGCACTCAGAAATTGCTTCTGGCTTGGGGGAACCACATGGGATGCCGGGGATGGAACCCAGGTCTGTCCTGGGTCAGCCTCGTGCAAGTGCAAGGCAAATGCTCTACTGTTGTGCTATCACTCCGGCCCCAGGGCTACACTGATTCTTGCAAAGTGATAATACAGTGGGTAGGATACTTGCTTTTCTTTCTACTGATATGATTTCAATCTTTAACACCACATATTGTCCCTGAATCACTCCAGGGACTCTGGGTTCAGAGCCTGGAGAATATCTTGAGCACAGCCTGCTAAGGCCACAAAATAAAAAATAAAGACATAGGGAAGGTGGACCAAAGGGAAAGTGAACTCCATCAAGTGGTTTCAAATAGAATAAGCTCCCAGAAGTCTGAGCCTGTGCCTACTTCTCTCCCTGCAGAACAGCATGAACCTCAAGGTCTTGCCATAAGAGAACATAAATCTGGTTCTGCTATTGGCCAAAAAGCTAAAGAGTAGGTGGTGCAGAGCACAGGGTTTTGCACACAGATTTCCTAGGTCCTCCTTGGTGCTACCACACTATTATGATCAAGGACCTTAGCACTTGATGCTTCAGTTTCCTATTCTGTAAATTGGAAATAATAAGGCTAATAGGAAGATCAAATGAGTATTCCAAATCACCGTGCATGGGACCGAAAATCTGCAATAGATATTAGTAGTAATTATTCTTCTTATAATTGCTGCCACCATTATATTTGCTCATTTGGTCCTTTCTCTGGATTTCCTTGATCTCCATTCTTCTGTCACAGCAGTTCTTAGTGTTATCTCATTTTGGAGCAAAGCCTGGAGTCCACACATGTGGGGAAGGAGCAGAGGGGGCTGCATCTTCCTATGATCATCTGTGGAACAACTCCTCACCCAGCCACTAGAGCTGAATAAAACCCAGATCTCTTGTGCCTGCTTATTTTCTCCTTGACAAGTCTGCCCAATGGTTACTCTATGTCTGCTGGCAGAAAACTTGCTGTTACTCCTCTATATGTGACCAATTGCTGTTCTTGTCTGAGTCCCTTTGAACTCTCTTGTAACCTGGCTGTTGGCAGGGCTGGTTTCTTGAGCCTTCCCTCTCAGGCAGCAGAATTCCTCAAGCTCCACAGCTAACCAGGACTGATTTTACTAAATAATCAGATCACTTGCAAATCCTCTCAGCAGGCACTTGGATTCCTAGGGTCAGACAAAATGGTGCTTCCAGCCCTGAGTTACCTGGTGAGTCCTCTCATTAGGGCTTGTATGTGAGTTTTCCTCTTGTTTTAGAACTCACAATTACATGTCTTCACACATTGGCTGATACTGGATCTTTCAAGGACTGAATCTTGAAATATTACATATACATATTACATATTTGACTATACCTCGAATCACCTTCTCCCTATGTTCATCCCACTTCCCTGGAACTGCTAATTTGCCACTTTACTCTCTGTCTTCACTGCCCACACAGGATGTGGGTCTCCTCTTCACTGCCATTACTTTGGGTTGAAAATCACCACATGTAACCAGCATATTTGGTTTGGCCTCCCAACCAGATGTGAGCATAAAACCCCACCTTTACCCCCCTTAGTGTGATCATATGATCAATGGGAATGAATCTGTGAGCCATACATTATCCTGGCCATAGCACAGAGAGGTCAGAAAGGGGACTGGGGCCACACTCTACCCACATGGCAGACCTCCCTGGAGATACAGGAACTGGTCAAGTGGCAGCAGAGGGTCAGACATTCCTGGTGTTTCTGCCAGTGCCTTGGTCACCTCCTCCCAACCCTTGCTTCCCACAAGCTCATTTAGGTCTATTGTTGAAGTTACTTTGCTAATATACTTCCTCTCTCCCTGCACTATCTTTGCTATGTCCTTTGCTCTTTCCTATCTTTGCTCTGTCCTCTGCCTGAAACATGTTGCATTTGATTTGGGTGTGTGTTATCTTTCACCCTTGCCATGTGGCAGAGGATCTCTATATCAGGGTGACACAGGAAGTCAACTGGGGAAGGGCCTCTGTCTGGTTCCATTGTCATTTCCTCATGTCTAAGATGAGGACAGAAGTGACAATGATATATTATCATCTCTGCTTTTGACAGATTCACTCTTCCCATCAATAAAGTTATGGGGTTTATTTTTTGGTAATATCAGGTGCATGCTTTATAATTTAACTTAGTAATAATACTCAGAACCTACCTTGCTTGGGTCCTTAAGTCAATGTGCTTGGAAGAAGGTCAGTGGGAAGATTGGATAGACTAGTAACTGATACTGACCTTGGGGTTGAAAACCATTCAGAATGGCTATTTAATGGAATCAGGGAACTTTGGTAAAGATGTGGGAAAAGGAGAATAAAAAAAGGAACGGATGAAATAGTACCTCTGGGATGAAGGTGTCAGGCAAGCACATGTGCTGGCATTGAAAGACGAGAACATGAAGCCAGAGAGATAGCATAGAGGTAGTTTTCCTTGCATGCAGAAGGTTGTTGGTTCAAATCCTGGCATCCCATATGGTCTCCTGAGCCTGCAAGGAGTGATTTCTGAGCATAGAGCCAGGAGTAACCCCTGAGCACTGCCAGGTGTGACCCCCCCCCAAAAAAAAAAGAAGGATGAGAGGATGAGACCAATTGGTACAAGGCAGGTGGGGTGAAAACAATAGATAGATGTAGGGAGATGGGAAGGTTATGGCATATTTAGGAAGTACATTATATTTATTTTATTGAAATTTAGTATTTATTAGAGGAAATAAATAGTAACTATATTTTTTGAGGAACCATGGGGTAGTAGTGTGCTTTTCTTTCATATGGACAATCTTAGTTCAGTTCCCAGAACTACATATTACATATTAATATTACACATTAAACATACACATTACAACATTACATATTGTTTTCCTGAATCCTCTTCTCCCCATTAATGATCCTTCAGCATAGAGCTTGGGGTAAGCCTTGAACACTTCCTGTAGTGGACCAAAAGGCCAATTACAAAAAA
>PVKC010046111.1:0-11293 GCA_004027635.1 Crocidura indochinensis
TCCCCTCTGTTCCCTCCCCACTTCCTTCATTTCAAAGCCCAGAAGTCAGACCCTGTCAATATGGTTCATGGGCCTCCCCCACCGCACCCTCACCAACTGTCCCAGGCCAGGATCCGATCTGCAGATGAGGCTTATATGCCAGGGAAGGGGACACAGAGGGGGGATGCATGAGTAAGCATCCTCCCAAATCTCCTGCACCCCTGAGTGCCTCCCCTCAGAAGTAACTGCAAGTGTGAGCAGGATGCCCTGGTGTGGATGTTGGTCTGTGCCCATGGTCTGGTTCCAAGGTCTCTGCAGCCAGCAAAAGGGGGCACATAGTTGGACACCAGAGCCTTTTTTTGGGTGACCCAAGAAGAGGCCAAATGCCCCAGCACATGTCTGATAGGTAGTGGAGAAATCCAAATCCTAGATTCCTTTTGGGTTTTTTTTTTTTGGTTTTTGGATTTTGGACCCCACCAGCAGTACTCAGGGGTTCCTGGCAGGCTCGGAGGACCATATGGGATGCTGGGATTCGAACCACCATCCTTCTGCATGCAAGGCAAACGCATTACTTCCATGCTATCTCTCTGGTCTCAGGACCCCAGATTCTGACCTCGTTCTGCTCTCCTCTCCCCCTTCTGAAACTCAGCTGGGTGGTTACTGTCTTTGAAGGTCCCCCCAGCTCTCTCCTGAAAACCCCTTCCTATGAAGTCCCAGGCACTAGGGCAGGCTGCTGAGGGCTTCCTTAGAAGGAGCTGTCTGCTTGGAAGGGTCCCCATGGTGCCCTTCCAGGTCACGTGAACTCGGCTAATGAGCACAGGCCGCAGAGCCAAGGTAGCTTTGAGGGATAATCCCTAATTCCGGCGAGGGCGGCCTCAGAAGGGTCGGCAGGATCAATCACGAAGCCTGCAGAGTCCCCAGTACAGGGGAGGGGAGAGATTGTGGTAGAAGTGGGGTTCCCTCTTAACAATCAGTGCTGGAGTGAATTCTGGGACTAGCAAGGGGCCACTGGGGCCTAAAGGAAGGGAGGTAGCAAGATGGGCGTGACCCTGGACTCTGCAGTTCTCCATCCTTCTCCTGATCACTCACCCTCTCCCAGGGCCCCCCAGAACCCCCACTACAGTCACTGCACAGCCTCTGGATGTGGGCTGGACCCTTAAGATCTAAGCTCAGGGGGGCCAGGCGGTGGCGCTGGAGATAAGGTTCCTGTGCTAACCTAGGACAGACCTCGGTTAGATCCCCCGTTCCCCATATGGTCCCCCGTGCCTGCCAGGAGCGACTTCTGAGCGAATAGCCAGGAGTAACCCCTGAGCGTCGCCGGGTGTGGCCCCCCCCCAAAAAAAAACAAAAAACAAAAACAAACAAAAAAATTTTTTTTTAATTTTGGGTCACACTCAGGGCTCATTCCTGGCTCGGCACTTAGGAATCATCTTGGCAGGGCTCAGGAGACTAACAGGATGTCAAGGTAGAACCTTTGTCAGTTGCATGCAAGGCAAACACCCTTCCCTCTGTGCTATCTCTCCGACCACAATATAAATTTTTTTTGGTTTTTGGGACACACCCGGTGACTCCTTGATATGCACTTAGAAATTGTTCCTGGCTTGGGGGACCATATGGGATGCAGGGGAATCAAATCGTGTTAAGCTAGCACAGACAAGATGCCTTACCACTTTGCCATGGCTCCGGCCCCAGATTATTATTTTTGAACCCCTTTGCTCTGACCCTCACTCAGGGGTGAAGTTGTCTTGCAGGAACTCTCTAAAACTCCTCTGAGCTTAAAGTTCCTGTTTCCACGACCTGTCAGACCATAGCTGCCCAGCGCTGTTCTTACCCACATTGCATCTTTTTAGGAAAGCCCAGACGTCCCTCTGTCTCTAAACTCCCAGAACCAACTCCTGATCACCCGCCTCCAGAATTAACTCAGCTCTGAGAGCAGAAAATTCCAGCCCCAGCCCAAACAGCCAGAGACACAGACCCAAGACTGTGTTGAATGGGTCTCTCTCTGTCTCTCTGTCTCTCCTTTCCTCTCCATCCTTCCTTCTCTCCATCTCTCCTTTTTGTCCCTCTGTGTCCTCTCTCTCTTCTTTTTTATTTTTGGTATTTTTTGGGGGGGTCACACATGGCTCCTGGTTCTGCATTGAGAAATCACTCCTGGCAGGTTTGGGAGACTATTTGGGATGCCAGGAATCGAACTGGAGTTCGTTCAGAGTTGGCCACGTGCAAAGCAAACTCTCTACTGCTGTGCTATTGCTCTGGCCTCCTCTATGTCCTCTCTGTCCTCTTTGTTCCTCTCCTTCCCTCTTTCCCTCTCTCTCCTCTATTTCTCTCCCTCTCTCCCCCTCTCTCGCTCTCCCTCCCTCTTTCCTTTTCTCTCTCTCCTTCCCTCCTTCCCCCCCCCGACTCTCCTCTTTCCATAACTCACTCTGCTCTTCCCCAAGTATATGCATTTCACTTTTCTGGTACATTCTCCTCCTGCCCCACACCTGGCTTCCAGTGAGACCTAAGTTCAAGCACCTTGGTTTCTCCTCCCAGGGAACTGGGGTGCGGCCCCACATCCGGTGTCAGCTAGCAACCATCTGAATTTCAGGGAAGGCCCATAGGAGCCTTGAGCCTGTCCCCACCCAGACACAACCCCCCCACTGCCCCTCCCAGAAGATAATTTAGCAAAGAGGAGGCAGAAACCTGGAATGATTTAAAGATGAAGAAATATTGGCAGGGCTGCTCAAGGCCCAGGTACTAAGCTCTGAGTCTGCTGGTCCTGCCCTCATTCCATATGGGGGTGTTCACATGCTAGAAGAATACACAGGACGGGGCCGGGCGGTGGCACTGGAGGTAAGGTGCCTACCTTGCCTGCGCTAACCTAGGACGGACCGCGGTTCAATCCCCCGGTTCCCCATATGGTCCCCCGTGCCTGCCAGGAGCGACTTCTGAGCGAATAGCCAGGAGTACAGGAGTAACCCCTGAGCGTCACCAGGTGTGGCCCAGAAACCAAAAACTGAAAAAAAAAAAAAAAAAAAGAATACACAGGGCAAGGGGACAGAAGAGGAGGGCTGGTTTCAGGCACCACGGGCTGGTCCAACTGTGAATGAGGGTGTGGGGCTGCCCTCTATTGGCCACTTCCCCTTCTGGCTGCCTTTGGGGTGTTCTTGGGCATTTTGTTTGGGGCTGGAAACACGAAGCCCCAGGACGGGGTCCAGGTAAGCTCCTCATCCTCCCTGCCTGGTTCATTTCATAGTTTCTTCAGCAAACGAGACAGATACAAGTGAGGCCCCCGGCCAACCCATCCCAGCCCCCTGGGCCCAGAACTCCAGCACCCCACTGGAGTTCCCAATGGCAGTGATTCTGCTAACAGGCTGTAGGTTAAATCCCTCCCACTGCTGTGTCCCCCAAAAACTACAGGCTATGACCTTTATTGGATGGGGCTTTGTAGGTGTATTTAGAGGAACTGATACCATCTCCAGACATTGGGTGGGGCCTAAGCCCAATGACTGTCCTGGGAGAGAGGAGAGGAGAGTGGGGCTTGAGGTTATGGGCAGCTTCTGACCCCAGAGCCCAGGGAACCAGGTTTGAGGGAGTTTGATAAAAAGTTTCTAGGGGGCTCGGGGCCCGGGAGATAGCATGGAGGTAAGGCGTTTGCCTTTCATGCAAAAGGTCATCAGTTCGAACCTCGGTGCCCCATATGGTCCCCCGTGCCTGCCGGGAGCAATTTCTGAGCATGGAGCCAGGAGTAACCCCTGAGCACTGCCGGGTGTAACCCAAAAACCACACACACAAAAAAAAGTTTCTAGGGGGCTAGAATGATAGCACAGTGGGGAGGGTATTTGCCTTCCTTGCAGTCAAGCCAGATTCAATCTTCAGCATCCCATATTGTCTTCTGAGCCCACTAGGAGTGATTGATTCCTGAATGCAGAGCCAGAAATAACCCCTGAGTACCGCACGGTGTGGCCCAAAAATAAAAAAAATAACAACAAAAAAGAGATAGTCAGCACCCGCCACTGTGGCCGCTGACCAGCACAACTGAACTTTCTCCTCTTTCTGCTCCCTGGTGGAGGTCACTTGTTGGTTGGATTGAGTTTGGGGGCCTCACCTAGTGCTGCACAGGGTCTATTCCCAGGGCTCAGGTCTGCCCCCAGTGGTGCTTGGGGAACCATGCAGTGTGGGAAATTGAACCAGGGCTCCATCATGCAAGGTCAGTGCTTGGTTATTGAGCTGAGTGTGTCCAGCTGCTGGGAATCCAGAGGGCTCTACTGAGTCCCCCCCCCCCCAGCTCGGGGGTCATGCACTGGATGAAGGTCCTAGAGGACCAGTAGAGGATGGACTGCAGAAAGCACCCCCCAACAGGGAAAAGCGCCAGGAGCCCAAGAGAGAAAGGAGGGAAGCCAGAGTTCTCTTCCTAGGAAGGTGGGGTACAGGAGGCTTAAGGTACAGGGAGCCCTAGAGGATGCTTCCTCTTACAGCAGTAGAGAAGCAGGAGACAGTCCTCTATGTTGGGGGGACTGAGCCTTTACACATTGCATGCGCCAGGAAATACTTGGGATTGACTTGGGCATATATGTTCCTGCTTTATACATATATATGTGTGTTTGTGTGTACACATATGTATACACATGATTATGTGTACAAATGTGTACATAAGTGTGCATGGAGAGTATTGTGCAGTAGGCACATCTGTACACTGTATACATGTGTGCACTGAGGGTACGTACATGCGTTAGATATGCATGCAGTAAGTGTGACTTGTTGCACATGTGTGTTCATACATGCATATGTGTTCCTGTGCATGTATTTCTATTCGTGTATCTGGGGGTATTTTAGCCTGGAGAGTGTCTGTGGCGTGCCAGGACCAAGCGTCTCTCTCTCTCTCCTGCGCCCCTCACACCTCGCCCGCCACTGGCACATGTGCCAGGAGGCCCCTCCCGCAGCCTGGGTCGCGTTAACATCCCTGAGCTCCTGTCACACACGCCCACACACACCCCATGACTCGGTTCCCAGCTGGCGAGCTAGGGGGGCTCCCTCCCCCTTCGAGAGGGGGAAGTGGCGTCGCCATGGAACCGTGTGTGGTGCCCAAGGAGCTGCGTCTCCGGTGACTTCATTAGTGCTGGCCCCGCCGCGGGGCCTCGTTAGCGAGGACTCAGCATCGCCTAATCGGTACAGAGCTCAGAGCCTTGGATGAGGTTCTCACTGCCCAGCTTGGCCCCTGCCCTCCTGACACCCTCATCTTCAGGGCCCCAATGGAGCCAAAGATCACTGGGTGGGGTTCCAGGGCCGTGACCCTACAGGGGAGACCCTCTCCCCAAACTTTCCTCTTCTCACAATGCCTCAGCCAACTGTGAGGAGGGGTGTTATTAATGGGGCAGCAACAGAGCCCCTGGAGAACAGGGGGTGTCATGTGGAGAGACGAAAAACAGACCCAGAGTTGGAGGCATGGAGAGGGGGGATCACTGGCTGCCTCTGATCATGGGGGCCTTCACCATCATACCTGGCTCTGAGCTTGCGCCGCCAATTGAATTGAATCAAACCAACGTGCCAGGTTGCCCTCAGCCTCCCAAACCCAAAACCTGGTGGGTAGCTGCCTTCTGTGAGGTGCAGTCTGGAGTAAGCACTGAGGCATTTTCCTCTCCCTGAAGCACAGTCTTCTGCCTGCCTGGTGCCCCCACATCACATTCTACCCCCACCATGAGACATTCTGATGGAAGTGGGGAGCCTCCTGCCTCACCTCCCAAGCTATGGGGCTGTGCGAGGATCCTGGTTTCACCACCAGTAAAGTGGGGTACTGTCACACCCTTCCATCTTGTTTTGTTGACTTTTGGGCCACACCTGGCAGCTATCAGGTCTTCCTCCTGGCTCTACACTCAACCACTCCTAGCAGGCTAGAGGGATCCTATGGGATGTCAGAGATCGAACCCAGGTCGGCTGGGGCAATCCTTCCTGCTGGGCTATCACTCCGACCACCACCCCCTTGTGTGTTGTGAGAATGAGATAATGATGCTCCTTTACCCTGGAGCCCCCTCCAGACAGACAGAGACCACCCTACAGTCTACCACTACAGGAACTGGGGTCAAGACCATTGCGGCTGGGAGGCCAGGAAGAAGCCAACAGGGCAGCACCTAATGCCCAATCTGGGCAGTGCCTCCTGTCCTAAAACCCACAGTGGCCACCAGTCCTAGAGTACCAGGCTGTGTGCAGATCTGTGGAAACCAGCCCTCACCATGACTGAGCTTGTGAGGCTTGTCTCCCAGATTGAGACCCCAACACCCTCCTTCCCCTAACAGAGTTGCAGCTCTTCCTGCCTTCAGTTTGGAAGGCCCTGGTGGAACAGGAAGGAAGAACCCCTGGGTCCCCCAGAGCAGCCCACAGCTCAGAGAGACCAATTAAAGTACTTGCTATTCACCTACACAGTGAGAGTGAAGTCTCATACACTAAGGCAGAATATCTCTATCTGTCTATCTACCTTCTCTCTCTCTCTCTCTCCTTTGCTGTGGAGAGGGAGCTTTCCCCCAACCCAGCACAGGCACCCCAGCCTTTGGAGATAGGCTCACTTTGCAGGAACATGAGGACAGTTGAGCTTCACAGTTTCTTGATTGCTGCAAAGTGGCCCCTGCTAGCCATCCACCCATTCATTCATTCATCAGTTCCTCCATCCACCCATCTACTCATCCATCCTTCCAGTCCAGTCAGCCACCCATCCATCGAGCCATTTATCCATTCACCCATCTATCCTCAACTCATCATCCATCCATATGATCATTCATCCACCTATCTACTTATCCATCCATCCTTCCCTCTACCCAGTCATCTATCCATCCACCCACCCATCTACTTATTCATCCATCTCTCCATTGATTCACCCATCTATCCATCAACCCATCATCCATCAAATATCCATCATCCTTCCATCTATCTACCTATCATCATCTATTTATTCAACCACCCATCTACTTATCCATTCACCCAGTTATCCATCAACCCCTCATCCATCCACCATCCATACCCATCTATCCATTCATCCATAATCATTAATCTATGCCATCTACCTATCTACCATTCTATCCATCTCCTCATCCATTCTCCATTCATCCACCATCTATCCATCTACCCATCTGTCCATCCATACATCCTTCTATCCATCTTTCCATCTATCCATCCATTTATCCATATATATAATCATCCATTCATTCACATCACCTATCCATCTACCCATCTGTCTGTCCATTCATCCATCCATTCATCTGCCCACCCACCCTCTATCCATCAGTCCATCATCCACACACCATTCATTCATCTATCACATGAGGTTACTGGGGAGACAATGCCCTATCAATGGTCTCTCCTCCAGTGGGTGTGGCATCACCAAACAAGTCAGAGAGAATATAAGAAGGTGAATCATGAGGGGGAGAGAGAAGCAGAAGTGGGGGGTTTCTGGGGTAAAAGAGAGTGCCAGAAGAAGGTTCTAGGAAAGTCTGAAAGAAAGGGAGGATTCTTGCTGGTGGGACCTGGAGTGAATGCTCCAGGCTTAGGGATTGAGACTCCAGCATCAAAACGAATCACAGACAAACATGTAGTGCAACTCAATAGGAAGTTATTTTGATCCCAGGATCTTAAAAGTCCAGAGTTTAGGGTGTGATCCGGGCTTCCTCAGTCCTCACCTGGCTGGACACAAGCCCTCCATAGCACTGACCACCCCCTTCCTTGTACCTTGGTTGTTGAAGAACTCATAGTTGTAGGTGGTTCTCATTTCGGGGTCCGGACCTACTCTCCCCAGTCCCAGATGACTCATGGTCCTCACTCTGAATTATGTTTCATGCCCCTGCCTGGTAACCAGGGCTATGGCCAATAAGCAAAAAGCTGGTACAAGTGCACTGGACAGTATGTGGGCCACACTCTAGAAGAGCTCAACAGCTTCCCCAGTTGATCTGGAGTTGATCTGTTGATCAGTTGATCAGTTGATCTGGAGCCCTATAAATGCAGAGATTGAGATCACAGTGGGTGATACTCATCCTCAAGGAGTCAAACCCGCCCCTCCTTCATCCAATGGGTCACTGTCCCTGCAACCCTGGGACTGCTCTGACCATGCACCACAGACTCTCATGATCCCTGCAGCAGCCTCCTGCCTGCCTGTCCTGCTGCAGGATCCTCAGGCCCAGCCAGCCCTGTGCAGACTCCGCAGGCCCCGGGGACAGTCCCTCCTGGCTTTGGCTCCTTCTGCTTCCTTGGCTGCTGTCCGTCCTGCAGCCTCAGACTTGTCCTCCTCTCTGACCTTCACTGCTGTCACTGTTGTCATCGTTGGGTACTTCTTTCTGGCTCCTAACAAGACTCTGACTTCCGGGCTTAACCCCAATATCCTTACTGTAGCCCATCTACCCTGGGTCCCTCAGTTCTGGGGCAAAGAACGCAACCAGCTTTGGGGGATAGCATTGTTCTAGCCCCTGAAATGTCTTCCCTAAGGGGCTGCAGGAAACCCACCTGTGAGGCACCTTTATGAACTGTAGTTCAAGTGATGGGCTGGTTGGTCCCTCTCAGGAACTGGAAAACTGCCCAGGGCCAGTCTGGGACCCCAGGTTGGGGAAGCTGAGCAGAGTGCTGTGGCCAAGCTATGGAAATGGTGTTGATGCTGAGGGAGCCCTTCACTTGAAAGGTGCTGTCACTTTGGGACAGCGGCACCAGGTCCTTGTTCCTGCTCCAACCCCAGTCCTAGGCCAGAGGCCTCACTGCTCATGATGCTTAGTTAGGTCTGGGTTCTTTTTTTGTTTTGTTTTGTTTTATTTTGGGGCCACACCCGGTGACGCTCAGGGGTTACTCCTGGCTATGCGCTCAGAAGTCGCTCCTGGCTTGGGGGACCATATGGGAACCAGGGGATCGAACCGAGGTCCATCCTAGGCTAGTGCAGGCAAGGCAGGCACCTTACCTCCAGCGCTACTGCCCGACCCCAGGTCTGGGTTCTTGTCCTGAGGATCCCTAAGCACTGTGTGGGATGCCCCAGCTGCAACCCCACCTGTGGGTACATGCAGGCTCATCCAAGATGAAGCCCCTGAGTAAAACCCCTGGGGCAGCCCAACAACCCGAAGCTGGAGAGGTGGGGGGACCCCCATATAACTGGGAGAAGTTGGGAAACCCCATGTAGCTGGGAGAGACAAGGGACACCATATAGCGGGAGAGATGGGGTACTCATCATAGCAATGGGGGGCTCAAAGCTATCTGACTGCAGCTGTGATAGGCTTTGGGGAGAAATGTGGGTGGAAGCAACAGGCAACTTTTGGGTGCAGTCCTGGAGAAGCCCCTGGATTGAGGGAGTATGAGGTACAGTGTGATGAGGAAGAAAAATGAGGCTCTCTGAATGTACCCCAAACCCCGATCTCTGGTCCCCTGTTTCGAGGTCAGGAGGACATATATCCCCATATCTAGGGTCCCCTCCCTTTTCTCCTGAATCACCAGGATGCCACATCACTCTGGCACGTGCCTGGCTCTTGGCTGCTCCCTGCACTGATCAACTGCTGCCCCCAATGGAACTCAGGAGGACAGACCGAGACCAGGACACTAGCCAGAGGAGCCCATCATGCCCTGGAGGTCTCTTGGCTTGATGGCTTAGACCTGTCAAGTCCTCAGAACTGAGTCCCCAAGTCCCCCATAAGTGGCTGAAGGGGCGGTAGATCTTGCCTCTGGGGGAGTTGCCATCCTGGCACTGAGCAAGGACCTGGTCTCCTGTTCTTCTCTCGCCAGCTGGGCTGTCTGCGGGACACTGGCAGGCGCTCCCAGCTGCGACAGCGGAGACCTCGGTGGAGCTGGCAAAGCTGGCACCGAGCCCCTGGCTGCCGCCCAGACCAACCTCCCCACTGCTCAGTGCCATCCGGCCAGCACGCGGGAATCATGGACACACTGTCCTTGGCCTGAACTGGGGGTCCCCAGGGCTGGTTAAAGTCCCCAAGAGGCTCCCCCTGCCCCTAGAGCATTGTCAGGCATAGGCTGGTAGCAGCTTCCAGTCTTCCCACTGGCAGTGCAGTGGGCACAGTGGCACCACCTCCCCCAGCTCTGAGTCCCCAATGCCAAGGGAAGCCTCTGTCCCCCAGTGTGGCCAGGTACTAGGTGTACAGAAAAGTGGTTGGTTCCAATAATCTGACCCACAGCTCAGCATCTTCCATAGCGGGCCTACTGGACTCCCCAAGATCCTGCCCTGAGATCCTGCCCAGGGGCCCCTAGACACAGGCAGGTGAGACCTAGGTAAGGGGTGGAGAGGGCCTCTCAGGTCATCCTGCCCTGGGGTCAGAGGTCACCCTCTCAAGGTCAGGCCCAATTTGCTTCGGAGCCCTAAGCCTGGGATTTAAGAGCTTCAGCTTCTAATGAAAGTGCCGCCGCTTACTTTAGAGATTCTGTCGGCTGACATTGATCCCCTTTGAACCACCACGACTGTGCCCCAAGAGCTGAGAGCAGCGAGGGAGGAAGGGGTGGGCAGGAGCAGGAGTGGGAAGAGGAAGCCCTGCTCAACCTTGAAGTGGGGGAACCAGCCCTGTCCTGAGGGGCTCCTGGCCAGTGAGCACCGTGGAGAAGCTGGAAGAGGAGTCGGGGAGCATCTCTATGGCAACTGTACCCCCAGACCTCTTCTGGTTGTTGTAGTGGGCCCAGGTTTGGCACAGGGCAGCCGAGGTTCCCGGGGGCAAAGCACCTGGTGTACCTCAGCCCCCACCCCAAGCCCTACCAAGCCCCTATTTCCCCTCTGGTCTGTGGGGGGATGCACATGGATGGGGGAGCACAGATCTCTCGGGATGCCCATCTCCATCTGACAGTGTCTGCACCTTGTCCATAGAGGGGTTATGAGGGCTTGACCAAGATGAAGTGTAAATGCCATGGCTGGCCCTGGGCCACAATCCTGGGATCCAGGGCAGGACTTAGCAGGGTTAAGTCTGTCTTCCCTCCTGCCTCAGTGAGTCCCAATTCCCTGGACCAGGCTCCTTGTGGTGGTTCCAACCCCAAACACTTTCAGCTGAGACCACAGGAATCTGATCTTCCCCTGTCGCAGACCTTCACAGGTCTCCCAGCCCCACTCCCAAACCAGCCCCTGCCATAGGCTCCCTGGGCTTCTAAATCCCTGTTTTGTTTTTGTGTCTGGCTCTGCACTCAGAAATCACTCCTGGCAGACTCAGGGGACTATATGGGATGCTGGGGATCAAACCCGGTCAACTGTGTTCAGGTCAAACGCCCTACGCTGTGCTATCTCTCCAGCCCCACAAACCCCCATTTTTCCTGACTTTGGTAAATATAGACTGTTTTTGCCCACTGCCTGGGATTCATCCTCCACCCTCCTTTCTCACGTTCCATCGGT
>PVKC010046112.1:0-11283 GCA_004027635.1 Crocidura indochinensis
GCCCAAAAACCAAAAAAAAAAAAAAAAAAAAAGATAGTCAGGCACATTTCTCTATCTTTGAAATATTCACCTGCAAATATGATCTCTCCTCCCTCGCTTCCTCCCTATTTTTTTAAACAAAATTACTTTATTTCACTAAAGATATAAATGAATACATATATATGGGAAGCATAAGGTCAACTTGGCTTCAGAATTCACATCCAGTAAATTCTTTGAGGGGAGAGGGATGTTTAAGACCACACCTGGTGGTACTTGAGGCTTACTCCTGGCTCTGCACTCAGGAGACCACTACTGGCAGGCTCAGGGGACCATATGCAATGCTGGGAATCGACAAGTGGTTGACCCACTGTACTGTGTGTCCAGCCCTACAATTACAAGTCCTTGTAATTGGCTTGGTTTCATTGGTGTTTTCGAATTTTGTTATTGCTTATTTTTATTTTATTACTTTTTTTGTCTTGTTTTGTTTTGGGTCACACCCAGCAGCGCTCAGGGGTTACTCCTGACTCTACACTCAGAAATCTCTGCAGGCAGGGGCCAGGGACCATATGGGATGCCGGGATTTGAACCACCGTCTTTCTGCAGCTAAGGCAAATGCCCTACCGCTGTGCTATTTCTCCCGCTCCCTTTATTACTTTTAAAATTCTTTCATAGGGGCCCAGGAGATAGCATAGAGGTAAGGCATTTGCCTTTCATGCAAAAGGTCATCGATTTGAATCCCAGTGCCCCGTATGGTCCCCCCGTGCCTGCCAGGAGCAATTTCTGAGCATGGAGCCAGGAGCAACCCCTGAGCACTGCCGGGTGTGACCCCAAAACCACAAAAAAAAAAAAATTCTTTCATAGATTTTGGGCCACACCTGGCAGTGCTCAGGGTTTATTCCTGGCTCTGCATTCAGGGATCATTTCTGGAAGATGGCAGGGATTGAACCTGGATCAGCCAGGTACAAGGCAAGCACACTTTGCACTGTACTATCACTTTGGCCCAGGGCTATTTTATTATATAATTAAGGGATGGGCTCAGTAGTAGAGCACATGGTTCCTCTGTAAACAGCTTGGGTTTATCCCCCTAACCCCACCCAATAAACAAATTAAAGAAAGAAATAAGGGCCAGGTAGGTGGCGCTAGAGGTAAGGTGTCTGCCTTGGAAGCATTAGCGTAGGACGGACCTCCGTTCGATCCCCCGGTGTCCCATATGGTCCCCCCCAAGCCAGGAGCGATTTCTGAGCACATAGCCAGGAGTAACTCCTGAGCATCAAACGGGGGTGGCCCAAAAACCAAAATAAAAGAGAGAAAGAAATAAAATCTAAGTCTGAGACATTAGTAACCTTAAGCTCACAAAAACCTGGAGAAAAACCCAGATACTCAGGTACATTTTGTTTTGTTTTTGGGCCACACCCATTTGATGCTCAGGGGTTACTCCTGGCTATGTGCTCAGAAATCGCTCCTGGCTTGGGGGGACCATATGGGACACCGGGGGATCAAACCGAGGTCCGTCCTACGCTAGCGCTTGCAAGGCAGACACCTTACCTCTAGCGCCACATTCCCGGCCCCCTCAGGTACATTTAATAGCTGAGACTGACGGGGTCACAATGCTCAGATTTTCAGGGCCTACAGAAGTGCCCAGTGTGGGCCTGGGATGACTTCTTATTCTTGGTAGCCCTGAGATCTTAAATTGCATCCACAGGCTGAAGAGGCAAGACTCTTAGTAAGAATACAGCGAGGTTCCTCCCTAAACTAATACAGGGATGTAGAAGACAAAAATGTCTCTAAAATGGGGACAAAATATTTAATTTGGTGGTACTGACCCACACAACAGAAGAAACCAGGCCTGGGGCTAGAGAGATAGCATGGAGGTAAGGAGTTTGCCTTTCATGCAGAAGATTGGTGATTCAATCCCGGCATCCCATATGGTCCCCCGAGCCTGCCGAGGGCGATTTCTGAGCATAGAGCCAGGAGTAACCCCTGAGAGCTGCCAGGTGTGAGCCAAAAAACAAAAAACAAACAAAAAAAAAGAAGCAGAAACCAAGGCCTGAGGTGCTAGCCTCTTTACAATCTGCAAGAACCTTTTGGGTACAAATCCCCTCCATGGACACACACGACATAAACCTCCTCATCTCGAGGCCAGGATCTACAGCAGTGCTAGATAGGTCTAGCCAGGCCCCAGGGTGCAGGGACTACTTGTAGGCCCTGACTGTGGGGAAAGCTGAAATATTGATCAGTAGCCACTCAGAGCAGAGGCAAAGGCCTACCCTTTCCTTCTTGGGTTCAGAACTTGTTCAGAGACAAGACAGGTAAATTCTGGTTTGTTTCATTTTGTTTGGGTGGTATCCAGTGTTTCAGGGACATAAAGGCCACTCCCAGCTATGCTCAGCCAATCAGGTCAGAAAACTCCATTCAGGTTCATGGTTCTGCACAGACCAGGAGGTTCTGGAGACCACCAGGATTAAGCTTGAGGGGTGCTTGTGGGGGAGCCATGTGGTGTGAGGGATGAAGCATGAGACTAAAGCATGTGCCTTTCACCCATCCATGGCCATAGTTTGGCCTTTTTATTTGTTTGCTTTTGATTCGGTACTGGCAGTCAAACCCAGGGCCTCTACAAAGCATGCACTCAACCATGGCCTTAATCTGGAGGAGACAGACACTTTTTCATGCCTGGCAGAGCATGACAAAAAACAGTGATCCACTCGATCTTGGGGTCAGAGGAGGAGCGAAGAACCCATTGCTGCCTGGCACAGACTATATATGTCTCGAACCCTCCTTTTCTTTCTTTTTCCATTTTCATTTTTGCTTTTGGGTCACACCCAGCAATGCTCAGGAGTCTCTCCTTAGAGGGGGTTAGGGGAGCATATGGGACTCTGGGGATCGAACCCAAGTAAGCTGCGTGCAAGATAAGCACTTTCCCCCTGTTGTGTTCTCACCCCTCAAACCCTCCTTTTCTGTCCTTAAGTCCCACTCTCTGGCCTTTCTGCTGTCACTCAGGTTTCAGCTCATGTTCACTCCAATCCTGAGAGCTAGGGCCAATGCTTCAGCAGGTGGAAACCAGGACACACAGAACAATGTGCAGAGCATCAGACAGGTCTATGGTCTCGTAATAAAGTTGTTTATTCTCGTAGCTCAAATCACCCAGAATAATAGAAAGAACAAAAATTCTGAGTTTATTGTTGGCAAAACTAGAAGGCATTTATAACTTGAACCCCAAAGTATAAGGAAAGGATGCCAGACCAGAGGATTGCCAGACCAGCAGAGAGCAAAAGGGGTGCCAGAAAGCATCTCTAGAGGCCCAAGAGACAAGTAAAAAGGGTCAAGTTGTGCAGGTTCTATTCTCAACATCACAGTAGTCTGCTGAACCCTGCCAAGAGTGACACTTAAACAGTATGCCCACTGCAACCCCTACCACACAAGTGTAGCTCTAAAAGACACCATAGGGGACAAAGATAAATGGGAGCATACAAGACTTGCATGTATAAGGTCTAATGTCCCTCATCCCTGGCACTAAGAGACCTTGGGTACCCTGGGTAGCCCCCAAGTCACAGGTGTGGTCTCTGAGCATTGTAACAAAAGCCAGTGTTGCCCATGGCTCTAGAGATTGGAGAAAGGTGTAGAGCCAGCCAGGGGAACAAACCAGGAACTCCTAATCAGAATCCAAGTGCACAAGTGTGAGTCTAGATCAGGGCAAGCCTAAACTAGAACAGAATGCCAGGCCAGAGCTCCATGGCCTGAGCAGAAATAAGGTGGAAGGATACAGGGCATAAACCTGGAACCCAGATCTGGAGCCAGATCCCAGGGTACAATCTCTCAGCACTTTATCCTCAGGGACCCAGACAAAACACAGACCCCCACCCCCAGATGCTCACCTCATGGAAAATAGAATCAGCACACAATATTATGAACAATTCATTGGGAGGCCAGAGAGATAATACAGCAGGGAAGGTGCTTGCTTTGCACAGGCCAGCCCAGGTTTGATTTCCCGGCACTATATATGGTCTCTTGAGCACTGCCAGGAATGATCCCTAAATAATGCCGGGTAAATAATGCCGGGTGTGGCCAAACAACAACAAAAAGCAAGAAAGATAATTCAAGGACTTGGGCAATGGTACAGTGGGGCAGAGAACATTTGCCTTGTATGCTGCTGATGTGGGTTCAAACCCTGGTACCTCACATAGTCCCCCAAACCTACCTGGAGTAATTTCTGAGTGCAGATCCCTGAGCATCATCAGGAGTGGCTCCAAAACAAAACAAAAAAGATAGTTCGGGGCTGGAGCAGTGGTGCAAGGGGTTAGGCGTCTGCCTGGCCCGCCACTAGCCTAGGACGAACCGTGGTTCAATCCCCTGGCGTCCCATATGGTCCCCCAAGCCAGGAGCGATTTCTGAGCGTATAGCCAGGAGTAACCCCTAAGTGTCACTGGGTGGCCCCACCCAAAAAAGATAATTCATTTTTCATTTCAAAGTATGTGCTCCCATACTAATAAACAGGAAAAAAGAAAGGCTCTAGTGCCCGGAGAGATGGCGCAGCGGCGTTTGCCTTGCAAGCAGCTGATCCAGGACCAAAGGTGGTTGGTTCAAATCCCGGTGTCCCATATGGTCCCCCGTGCCTGCCAGGAGCTATTTCTGAGCAGACAGCCAGAAGTAAACCCTGAGCACCGCCGGGTGTGGCCCCAAAACAAAACAAAAAAAAAAAAAAAAAGAAAGGCTCTAACAGGGGTGGCACCCCCACCCCAAGTCAGGTATAAAAGATGGAGGAGCTGGTCAAAGATGGGCTTAGCTGTAAAGCACCTAATTTGCCTATGACAAATCTTAATTTCACTCCCTGGCACCATTATTATCATCATCATCATTGCAATAATAGTAGTATACCCTAGACTGAATAGCCCCACATGCCACCACCTGCCCCGTTCTCCATGCTTTCTATTTTTCTTTTAGAGGACTCCACACCTGCTCAGGAATTATTCCTGGCTCTACACTCAGGAAATCAGTCCTAGAGGTACTCCGGGGACCGTAAAAGATGCCAGGGGTTGAACCCAGGAGATACATGCAAGGCAAGTGCCTTGCCCCACTGTACTATCGCTCCCAGTTCCTCCTGCTTTCATCACTTGCCTTAGCTAAAACCACGGGTCCTCCAAGGCATGAACCCCTTTTGGCTAAAGTGGATACCACCTGCAAAAGGATCCCAAGGATCAAACAGAGGGAAGGGGCTTTGCTAGGATGGGTCTGGCCCTCTGCTTCCCTGACCTTTTCCACCCTGCTCACAAGCAGCTTCTCCACAGGGAAACTGCTTAACACTGGCCTGAGCAGAGCCTGCCTGCCTGCCAGAAGCTGCAGCAGAGCCACAGCCCAGCAGGGCAGCAGTGCCAGCCCCGTGATGCTCTCTGAAGGCAAGAGATGCCCTCTCTTGGCTGCAGAGCTAGGGGTGTCCCCAAGGCTGTGCATAGAATGGCTTCCTTTGCAGCTTCCCACAAAATCAGGGCCTGCTCTACTAACACTGGCAACAGAGCAATCAACCCAGGGCAGGACCCAAATCCCTCGTGGGCAAACAGTTCAGAAAAGCTGCAAACTCACTGGCCTGGGCCAGGTTCAAAAGAGACAGCTGTGAGGTCTGAAACAGGGCCCCTGCACAAATGGAATCTCCTTTAACCATGTGGCCCCACAGGGTTGACTCGCTTCATGCTGGGTACACCCTCAGATGCAACCACACGCAAGCAGTTCTGCTAGAAAGTCAAAGGCAAGTGCAGCCCAGGACAGAGATGGAGGCGACGGCTAAATAGGGCACCATGGGGCCGGGGAGATAGCATGGAGGTAAGGCGTTTGGTTTGCCTTTCATGCAAAAGGTCATCAGTTGGAATCCCGGTGCCCCATATGATCCCCCGTGCCTGCCAGGAGCAATTTCTGAGCATGGAGCCAGGAGCAACCCCTGAGCACTGCCGGGTGTGACCCAAAAACCAAAAAAAAAGTAGGGCACCATGCCTTGGTCCCCCACCCTCTGCTCCCTATGGGGGCTGGCAATCTCTTCAGAACTCCCTTTCTCACCCCTACACCCACCCTGTCCTGATTAGCAGCCACTTCCTCCTGCCTCCGGTGACTGAATAAATGTTTGACTCAGGGTGCATCTAAGTGGCTTGGCTTTGGGCCACAGAGGCTGTCAAGGGCAATGGTCAAACTTGGATGATGAAGGGACAGATCAGCCAGCTGGAGATGGGTACTAAGGCCAGAGCTGGGACACAGGGCAGTCCTGATGCTACTCCACATCTCTGTCCAGCTGGCTGGAATCCCAGTCTTTCCTTCTTTACCTCCTCAATCCTGAGAGATCATCCCCTATAGGAAGCCTGCCCTGATCTCCCAGGACTCAGTGGTCCACGCTAAACTTTTTCATTTTTCATTTTTTTTGTCACACCTGGTGGCGCTCAGAGGTTACTCCTGGCTTTGCGCTCAGAAGTCACTCCTGGCAAGCTCGGGGGACCATATGGGATGCCAGGATTCAAACCGGGGTCCAACAAGGCAAACAAACGCCTTACCGCTAATCTGAACCCTGTGCTAAACTTCTGACCATCTTTATTTATTTATTTGGGTTTTTGGGGTCATATTCGGTAGCGCTCATGGGTTACTCCTGGCTCTATGCTCAAAAATCAGTCCGGGGCCCGGAGAGATAGCACAGCGGTGTTTGCCTTGCAAGCAGCCAATCCAGGACCAAAGGTGGTTGGTTCGAATCCCGGTGTCCCATATAGTCCCCCGTACCTGCCAGGAGCTATTTCTCAGCAGACAGCCAGGAGTAACCCCTGTGCACAGACGGGTGTGCCCCCCCCCCAAAAAAAAAATCACTCCAGGCAGGCTCAGGGACCATATGGGATGCCGGGATTTGAACCACCGACCTTCTGCATGCAAAGCAAACGCCTTACCTCCATGCTATCTCTCCAGCCCCACTTCTGACCATCTTGAGACAGTCTTGCCAATCTTCTTTCTTCTTTCTTTTACTTTGGCTTGTTTGTTTGTTTTTGGGCCAAACCCATAAATGCTCAGGAGTTACTTATGGCTTTGCACTTAGGAATCACTCCTGGAGGCTTGGGGAACCTATATAGGATGCCAGAGACACAACCCGGGTCAGTCACATGCAAGGCAAACACCCTACCCACTATACTATCCACTCTGGCTCCAACATGGATCACGTTAGCTTTGTCACGAACATGATCACTGCCTCTGAGCAGTTGATCCTTACTTAGCATCACCCATGCTGTCTCCTGTGAGCCTCTCTGGGCTTGGTCCCCCAAGTCCTTGGTTAGCCAGTCAGCCAGCAATTCATGGAGGTCACTGAATGCTAGGAGTACAGCAGCCAAGTGGGGCCTAATCCCTCCTTCCCTTCTCTGGGCACTGGCCACATTTCTCTTCCATTCCTGCAGACAAAAGACCTGAGACTGTCACCTCCTAATCATAACTACCCCATTGACTCTCACCCCATACTGGAAGGCCAGTCAGAGTCAAAAAGGCCAATGAGCACCCCGCCCTGTCCTCCCCCCAACTTCAGTTCTGAGACCATGCTTGGATGGGAACATTTAATGACATTATTCAGAAGCACCCGCCCAGGCTGGCGTTGACGGCTGAGCAAGAAAACAAAGACGAAACTGCCAAAGGCCCTTCCCAGGCCCCTGGCAGGCAAAAGAAGAGGCTCCGAGATGATGTCATGGCACAAGAGGTGACCTACAGCACGGTTGTCTAGGCCCTGAAACCCATTCTCAGGGTCTGCCAAAGTGGTGGAGGGATTGGTGCGTGCTAACTTGGGGCTCAGAGTTCTCTCTGGGTGTGTGTGGAGGCGAATGGCGAGTCTGCTCAAACTTCCGGGAGCTGAGAGGGCAGGAGGGTGGAGGCCATCATTCTGCTCCAGGGGGAGGCTCACCCCAGAGGGGTCAGCCCAGGAATGTCAGTGAGCTCAGAGCAGTGAGATCACCCCACAAACTGCAGGATACTCAGCTTGTATCCAACAGAAACAGCCCATTGGGCTCTGACCTGTGTCCTCTACAGGCTGCCCCAACCTTCAGACTCTGACCCCAAACACTTCCTAAACCATCTTCCTCCCAAGTCCCTGTTCTGGCACCCCACAAGAAGCCCAGCTTCCCCATGGGCCCCCCCACTACCACCACTTCCACATACATCCAGGTAATTCATTTCCACCTCTGGAGAGCTCCCTGGTCCCCTTCATTATAGAACTCCTGAATCAGTGTCCTCCACCCATTGTGACTCACACCTAGGGTGACCCCTTTGCTGCCTCCCTCTCACAAAACACAATGGAAGCAGCGCTGAGTGCACCTGAGAGATGAGACAGCAGCGGATGGTGCTTGCCTTACATGCAGTTGACCTGGGTTTGATTCTGGGAACCACATGTGATCTCCTCAAACACTGTCAGGAGTGATCCCTAAGCATATAACTGGGTGTGGTCCCAAAGCAGCCCTCCCACTAAGATAAGAGAAAAACCCAACAATGGTAAGGGGGTTTCTCTGCCCAACTCCTTCAAAGTGAAAGGGATGGAGATATCACACAATGCACAAGCCCTTTAAGTGGCCCCATGGGAACATGCCCTGGGAATGGGATGGTCCAGAGAGAAAGACTCTGGGGTCATCTTCCTCCCTTAATCTCACCTCAGTTCAGCACTGCCAGTGATGTCCACCTCGGCATTCTGCATATGAGTGGAGGGGTCATTTAGATAACAGGAGCTCATTCAGAGACAGCTGGCTAGTGCAGAGTGAACCCCAGCAGCTCCCAGACTGGCGCTCCAGGAACCCACGGGCAAGTCCATTTCTCCCCGGGGCTCACAGAGACTCATCTGTCTGGCTCCAGGTGGAAGTGACTCCCACTTGCCCTCCAGGAATCACATCCAAGAGATCCTGCACCCCTCCCTCAGGTAGGTTTCCATGGGGATCCTCCCACGCAGGAGTGAGGGAGCCCCCAGGACACAGGGCTGGGCAGGAGCCAGGTGGCCAGCACGGGCTGCGCTGGGCGGGTCATTTTAAGAGGTACATGGAAGAGGCAGAGGGCTGAGCACTGCCCCCACTACGAGTAGGTCTGGTCACTGTTGCAGCGGGGCCCAAAGGACAGAGGCTTCTATGAAGGGAGAGTTGTAGGGACAGCAGCATGGGACCCCCTTGGAAAATGCCAAAAGAAAAGCAGAAACGCTGCATTGTGTGTTCACAGCACAATCAAGCCCAACCCAACCCCATAGTCTCCTAAATGCAACTTCTCTCCCTCGGCCTAACTGGTGATTTTCAGGAGGCCTGAAATTAAAGTGAAACTAGACAGACACCTGGGATTTGATCCAGGAGCTCCCCCTTATAAGAGGAACCCAAAGGATACGGGAAGGTCCTAAGCTCTGTTAAACCTGAGGTGTTTGGGGAAAACTATTTTTGGGGGGGGAAGGGAGCACACCTGGCAGTGCTCAAGGTTACTCCTGGCCCTTTGCTCAGAAATTGCTCCTGGCAGGCTCGGGGGACCATATGGGATGCTGGGTATCGAACTGACACAGTCCAAGGTTGGCTGCTTGCAAGGCAAAGCCCTACCACTGTGCTACATGACTCCAGCTCCTGAGGGGCACTTTAGAGATGGAGGAGGGGAACATAAAAAACAGAATGACAATTAAAAAGAGAGAAAGAGAGAAATGTTTGCCATAGAGGCAGTCTTGGGAGGGTGGGGGGAATGAACTGGGGGATGTTAGTGGCAGGAAATGTTCACAGGTGAAGAGATGGGTGTTGGAATTGTAGCAACAAAACTCAACCATGAGCAACTTTGTAACTGTGTATCTCACGTTGATTCAACTAAAGTTTTAAAAAAAAATGCAAAAGGAGGATGAGTGATAGCACAGTTGGTAGGAAGTTTGCACTACACGCAGTTGACCCAGGTTTGATCCCCAGCAACCTATATTGTCCTCTGAGCCTGCTAGGAGTGATTTCTGAGTACAGAGCCAAGAGTAACCCCTGAGTGCTGCCAAGTGTGGCACAAAAAAAGGGGAGGGCTGGAGTGATAGGACAGTGGTTAAAGTGCTTGCCTTGCATCCTGGGTTCAACTCCCCAGCACCTCATATGCCGCCCTCTACTTCCCAACCCCTGGCACCATCAGGAATAATTTCCTGAGTGCAGAGCCAGGAGTAAAGTCAGGTGTGGCTCCAAAACTAAAACAAAAAACTGAATTGGAGTGAAAGTACAGCTAGCAGTGCTTTTGCCTTGCATACAACCAACCTGGGTTCAATCCCAGCATCCCATATGGCCCCTGAGCACCATCCTTAGTACAAAGCCTAGTGTGACTCCTGGGCATTGCCAGGTGTGACCAAAAAAAAAGGGGGGGGGAGCAAAGTGCTAAGAAAGTGGGGAGATGGGTGGCCTAGAAAGAGACAAGCCCAGTCAGGCCAGGTGGAAAGATCCAAGTCTCTCAGAAGGGGCCAGCAGGTCACACAAGCTGGCTGGGACCCTTACTCCTTCCTGGTGGAGGAAGAATTCAGGGTCCCCATTTATGACATGTCCGGTATGGAAAGCACACGTAGAGTCTAGTATGTGCTGGCAGTGTCCGAAGCCCTAGGCCTGCCATGTCCTCATTTGATCCCTTGTCATCAACTTCCAAAGCTGTCTCTGCCCTATATGTTGCTTCGAAGAGTCTCCTATCCAGCCCCAATAGTCTTCCTGTGCCTGGCACAGCCATGTATTTCTGTCTGCATCAAGATTCTAGCCAGGGTGCAGAAAACCTGTGGTCCCATCATTAAAATACATAGCAAATTTTGCCATGTGTGGCCCCTATTATACAAATTAAAATGCGGGTTAAGTTCTACACTCAACATAGGGGGCAAGAAAAAAGAGAAAAGAAAGCATGTATTTGTCCTGGGAAGAACTCCTGTAGGTAGGTCCCCAGTATTCAGATGGCTGATTAAGCTGATCCCAATCTCCCAGGGGCTCAGCACATAGCTCATACACAAAATTGGCCTTGAGAAAGAAACTGGTTGACTTATTTAGGGCCCATGATTTATTAAGTGTGTTTATGTATCTATTGTATCTAGTGTTTATAGTTGAACCCTACCCTAGTTTATGGGCTACACCTGGCAGTGCTCAGAGCTTACTCCTGTTTCTGTGCTCCGAGACCACTATTGGCAGGCTCAGAAAACCATATGTGATGCTGGGGATCAAACCAGGGTCAGCCTCACTCAAGGCAAATATCCTACCCACTGTGCTCTTTCCAGCCTCTTGTTGATTGGGGGGGGGGGGGCTGGTATCTAAGTGAAGTCACTTATCTGATATGCAAACAATAACATGCCAATTTGTGTTT
>PVKC010046113.1:0-11292 GCA_004027635.1 Crocidura indochinensis
ACCCTCTAAGACTTCAAGAGCAACAAGGTGAACCCACGACAGGGGGGGGGGGGACGGGGGGGCCTGCCTCACACAGGCATCACACAGATGCCTCAGTCTTCCCAGTCCCATCATTCAAGCTGTCCTTGTTTGGGACTCTCTGTCCACTGTCAAGTCCCCCTACATCCCAGCTCTGCTCCCCAAAGTTTCCAGTGACTGGGCCTGTGCAGAGCCAACTTCTATCTCAGGTGACAGCTCTACTAGACAGACAGCAGGGGGCAGTGCTGACCTGAGAGCTGGCACAGCCCTAGAGATAGTCCAAACTGGGCTTTGCACACTACTACAAGTAGTGCCTGGGAGTTCATTTGCAGAAACGGTTCTCTCTGGACACTGCGTCCATGTGTCTCCTTGTGCCTGGGCACTAGCCAGTGTGTGTGGACACAGGGACATTGTGGCATTCCACAGAGACATGCCTGATGCTGGCAACTACCATAGTGAGACGCAGGAGCTATGCAAACACAGGAGCAGCTGAACCAGGCTTCCTACTACTTTGCCTCCTCTGCAAGGCCTGGGGGAGGCTGAAGAGCTCATCCCAGAGTCAAGCTCTGTCTTTGCAACTGAGCCCAGTTTGAGCCCCTGTGTGGCCCCTGAGCATATAGCCCAGGGAGCAGCATGAAGGCCAGGACAGATGTCAGAGGAGGTGCTGATGTCCTGACACTGAGGACACCAGACGTTCTCCAACCACGCCTTCCACATGGGTTCTTGGGTGTGAAAGCTGGACTGTCACCTCACCAGCACTCACAGCAGGTCTGCTGGCTCCCAGGTGCCCATGGTCAGATCCTGACTGAGCCCAGCACTGTGTGTCTGTGATGGCTTAAGCCCTGAGTCCAACTTCACTAGACTTGTTTCACGAGGAACCCATTTCTCTCAACCAAGTTATTATTGGTTACTTCTCAGTTATGCTTTTTTCCTGGCATCATCTGATCTTGTTGGATCCTCTCTGTGACACTGTCCCCAAACTACCTGGCAGACAGAACCCCGTAGAGCAACTGCTCTGAGGATCCTCCTTGAGGCCAAAAGCGTTGGAGATACCACTCCAGAGATAGGGAAAGACAGCACAAAGAGGGCTGCCATCCCTCCATGATGAGTGATTCCTAATTGGGCTTGACTCTGGACCATCCATAATGTCAAATATTTGTCTCTGAAGGTAGGCCACTAAATATGATGGTCTAAAAGTGAAAAGTAATCCCTGAACCACAATGGTTAAAAATGGAGATACGTAAGAATCTTTCTACCTACAAATCCTCAATAGAAAATTGAATTCTATCACAGTTCCAATACCTTTGAATTTTTCAGACAATTATTTGGAGCAAATCATGAAATAAAAACAAAGAAGTGATAAGAACCAACGTGATGTTTGGGCCACAGGAGAGAAAACATTCAGAGAGCAGGATAGCTTAGCTTTCCAGGGGCATTCAAGGGCTGGGGCACCAAGAACATGTCCAATACCTATAAGGGGACGTACTAAGGGGACCGCTGAAAACTTTTAGAATTGAATCATTGCCCCATGGGTTATGTGTTCACAATGGTGTAGACAATGACACAGTTTGGATGCATAGTTATGATCCCTGACATCCAAAGCCTTGTGTCACTCCAGTCCACCTCACCCTGTTTTCTTTTCTCTCACAACGCTGGGTGCTCAACTCCCAATCCAGTGTTCAGGTCTATTATAATAATGTCCCTGTGGTTGCTTTATCTCTCTCAATATCATTAACTATTAGATTAACTAGCCTTCACCCTTAACAATGATGGCCATATTGAACTTCACTCTTAACAATGATGGCTTCCTTTTTACATGTCAAAAACCTGCTTGGAAGGGAAGAACTTCTAGGTAGTTCTTTATTTACCTTAGTTACCACCCATGGGGTCATCCTATCTCCCCAATAAACATTGTTGTTCCAGTCATCCTCTCTCTCTCTCTTTCTCTCTCTCTCTCTCTCTCTCTCTCTCTCTCTTTCCATGGTGAAAAAGTCCCTGGATCCATGTTTCATCTCTCTTCAGCTTGGTTTGGATTATTTTCTGTGGTAGCCCTGTTCCAGACCCACTTCCCCATTCCCTGTGGGATTATGATGTGTGGATTTATTCATTGATGAGTGACACCATCAGATACTTTTATTCCTTGGTTTATCCAGCATGGTCCTCCCCCAATTCCATTCAAGCTGCTGAAGAGTTTGCAGCATGGTTCATTCTTGTCTCCAACTCCTGTTGCATACCTGTACCAGTTTCTTGTCCACTCCCCTGACACATGGCATTTGGGGGTCCCTACATCCTGGCTACTGTACTGAGGCTATATTGGGCATAAGTGTGTGAGAACATTCTCATTAGGGGGTGCCTGCCAAGAGGTGAACCCACTGAGTCCATGAAGCTCTGATCTTAGTTTTGGGGGGGGGAAATCTCTGTATTATTTGCATCAAGGCTCAACCAGGTGCCTTCACACCAGCAGTAAACAGGAGTCCTCACTCTCCAGCGCTGCTGTATTGTCTGTCTGTCTTCCCATCTGTTCTCTGCCTGGGGGGAATGTCATTGGCTCTGTGAAGACTCTGGTCACTTCCACGCAGTTTCTGTTGGTGGGGTCCCAGGGATGGGGTGGTCTCCTAATCTACACACTCCCTTTGTTTATCAATACTTTGTGGCCATTCACAAACATAAGTACTGTGGGCAGGAACCCCCACATTTATCCCTCTAATTTTATTCCCCAACAGAGATTTGTAGACCGAGAATCACAAACACACATTTGGCAGATTGAATCTTTGTCTCATCCAATAAAAGCAAATGTGACACCCTATTTACAAAGCACAGAACTGTCCCTGCACTACCACCCCCAGGGAGTGACTGCTGCCTGCACAAAACATTCCCGTGTCTTCTGCACCAGGGCTGTTGTGGAATGAATCATGCCATCACTGCTGGATGCCCCTGTACTCATGTTTGTTCGGATCCACTCTTGGTGGCTCTGCACCTGAAAAGAAATAGAAAAAGACTAATGTAGTTTAATGAAAGAAATTATTTACTGCTTGCTTAGCCACCCGTTTCCTTTCTTGTTTTTATATCCCCCTTATCCTGTGTTTCCTTCAGATGTTTTTACATCCTCCTTACCTGTGTGCCCCAGACACATTTCCTGCGTTCTGCAGCCCCTGCATGGGCAGACTTGCTTGTGTAAGTCCCTGAACAGGCAATTTCCTTATCACAGTGACAATGGTATACTTAAAATATGTTTCCTTTATCACTGGTATACTTAAAATATGTTTTCCTTAGCTTATGAACCCTGACATAGTTCTCCTATGTCAGTATTGCTTCTGCTCTTCCTCAAGCTTGTTTTAATCATTGTAAAATGTAATGATATAGAGTAACTTTGCCTTTGTCTAAAAAGTATATAAGCTGAGTGGTCAAGGGCCACAGGGTCTTCTGCTTCTGTCTTGTTGTGGACATGCATTAGACCCTGACCGGCTAGAAATAAAGAACTCGCTTGAGCATTTGTCTGGGCATCAGTCTCTTCATTTCTCTGCATCAGGCAGCGAGGATCAGGACTTTCCGGACCTTTCACACCCAGTCATGGCACTGGTGCTGGGCAGGCTGTCTCTCTCCCTAGGCCAGTCTGAGCAGATGGAAGTAGCCAGAGGTACTTTCCCCTGGGAACAGCTGGGAGTCCCTGGTGACCACTGACCAGGACAATAGTATCCTTTAAGCCACCATGAGGAAGACAGGAGACCCCTTTAGCTAAACGCTCGCCCCCTACCTTACCCTACTTCTCCTCTTCCTCCTCTTCTTCCTCTTCCTCCTCTTTTTCTTCCTTCTCTTTTTCCTCTTTTTTCCATATCTTCCTCCTCTTCTTCCTCTTCCTCATCCTCCTCCATCCTGCCCACACTGGCCAAGGTGCATTCATTAATCTCCCTCTTGCTTCCAGCTCTGGAAGTCTTTTCATCACCCACATGGGCACACCTGCACACCAACACTATTCATTCACAGTATTGGATGAGCATTAACCCGGCTTCATCCATATGCCCCTGGGATCCTTCTCTGATAACTATGCAAATGAGTCTTTATGTTCCTGCTGCTCCCTGGTGAGGGGCAGGAAGGGCCTGAGGCTCCAAGAACCCAGTTAGTCTGCCTCCCCCCTCTGCCAGAGTATGTCAGCATCAGGCAGTATGGGAGACACCTGCAGGGCACTCAGAACAGCTTGAACTAGCAAATACCTCACAGGCTGCCAGTCTGAGCCTGAAAAACCGAAGGACCAGAAATGCAGGCAAGCTCACAGGGTACAGCCAGGAGCCTGCACCCAATTTGGCTGTGGGAGATGCTCACACTGTATTCCTGGCACCTCTGGGCTCTTCAAAGGAAAATAAAAATATTTTGATTGATTGATTCACTGTGAGATTAAAAAACTACAGTTATTCCTGGCTGGGTCTCAGGTAAGCAATGTCAAGCCCCTGTCCCTTTGACCATATTCAGGTCCCTCCATGAATAGCCCCAATTTCCCTCCCACCCCCAGCCTGCATCTTCACACCTAGTCCTAGCCCACAGTGGCTACTAGCCCCATCACTGTGGGACAGTTCCCCCTGGACCACCCATAGCAAACTTCCTACTAAGGCTTTTGCTGTCTTGGGGATATAGTTAAATTAGTTCTTTGGGTACTGCCACATTTCTCCATCTCTGGCACATGAGAATAGTCCCAAATCTGTCCCAAGTCTGTTCCTCTCCCTCTGACTGATGCCACTCAGCCTGACAATCTCTGAGTCCCTCTAGGTATCAGTCAGTCACACACTTCATCATCCCTAGCTGCCAGGTATGTCCCGCTGCAAGGCCACACTACTGTGTCTTTCCCTGCCATCTACTCTCAGACACTGGGCTGGTTTCCAGCCTCTGGCTACTTTGAGTAGGGATGTGAAGAGCAGGAGTGCGTTGTGGGAAAGCATTGTTGCTTTAGAGGCTCAGTTCCTAGCATTTTAAAGAAGGCCTATGTTGTCTTTCCCAAAGGCTGGCCTCTCCTTTACTCCTCAATATCTTCAATCCAGGAGTGGAGCTGGGTGGGAGTAGTAGGCTTGGAGAAGAAGCCAAACACTGGGATTCTTCCCTAGGGTCCAGTACAGTCTCACATCTTCCAGGGCCAGGAAGGTACACCTGGTGGCTGGGTTCTCGTGAGTACTCTCAGCAGTCACAGGTCCCAGAAGAGGCCTTTGCTGCCCCTGCCCTACATTCTTGAACTAGCTTGTCCCCAGGGCCTCTGGGCTGCCTGTCCTTTCTGCAATCTACTCTCTAATCCCAGGCTGTCACAGAAGCTCAGAGGCACCAGCTAGTATGTGAGGAGAAATGAGTCCAGGGCAGGACTGTGTGGGCTGGACAATGGGCAGGCTGCCCAGGCTGGATTCTACCCTCAGCAGCATGAGGCATTAGGGCAGTGTGGCCTCTGGCTTCCAGGTAAGGTCACTTTTTAGTCCACACCCCCCACCAATCCCTCCTGCCCTGCATTCTGCAGAAGGTCCTGGATGGATGGTGGCATCTGTGCCGAGCTAGGAGACTGTGTTTAGGAAGGAAGGTGACCTATTGTCACATTCCTTGTGGGGCATCAGCCCTGAGTGCCACCTGTGGAGGGCACTAGCCACTTCCCACAGAGACACAAGGGGCTCCAGCACTAAGGCAGCCAGGCACCCCTGGGCTAGGAATGTTCTGGAAGCCCCAGGTGCCCAGCAGGAGGACCATTGGCCTGGACATGGCTTTGTTCGTTGTAACTCCTGCTCAGGAAATGGTTTCAATCATTGATCTCTGCTCCATGCACAAATTTTCCTTAAGTATCTCCCTAACAGGTGGCCTGTACACTCTCCCTCCCTCCGGAGACATCTAGCAGGGGGGTCTGCTTTGATGCCTGCTGGACAGCTCCCCCTCTTGTGCTTTGGGAGTCAGACCCAAATCACATCTAGAAAACCATTCCAAGGCTTAATGGTTGCTGCTTTCCTAGAAGTGAACGGCTTTCAGCCTGCAGCCTGGTCTGTAATGAGCCATTTCAGGCTTGTTTTTGTGAGCAGTGCAGCATTGGGATCCAGTTTCATTCTTGGTCTATGCCTGCTCAGAGTCCACCCAGAGAGAGAAATGCCATTAGAAAAGAATCAGGTCTCTGCTGGCGCCGCTCAGAATGTGTTTTATACAATGCGGACAAGCTGCGTGGGAGCTAGGAGAAACTGTGCTAGGAGAAGACCACCTGCCTTACTCTAAAATGTCTTAGATCATTTCTCTGGAAACTGGTGACTGTTTCTGGGTGCTCCAGAACTTCACAGAGCACATTAGGCAGTAAGGGCTGCCAGAGAATGCCACAGACACCCAGGGTCTATTGGGGTGGGGGGAGGACAGCAGAGATGGTACTCCCAGAAAGGAGTAGAGGGACAGTTTACTGGCTCAAGGTTCCTGCTTCAAATGCACCCCTCTGGGTCAGCCAAGTCACCCAACACATGGCCCCTCAGAGTGTCTCAGAGGTCACAGGCCTTACAAGAAGGCCAGAGGCTGGGGTCGGAAAGGTGGCGTAAGTGGTAGGGCATTTGCCTAGGTTGCACATGCTAACCTAGGACGGACCGCGGTTCCATCCCCGGGCTGCCCATATGGTTCCCCAAGCCAGGAGCGATTTCTGAGCGTATAGCCAGGAGTAATCCCTGAGCGTTACTGAGTGTGGGCCCCCCTAAAAAAATGAAGGCCAGAGGTGCCTGATCTGTGGTTCTCAATACAGAGATTACTGAGTGCAGGCATCCATTCCCCCACACTCTAGGGGTTCTAGACTGTGAACCCCAAAGAGTTAGGGGCTGTAAAGTCTGAGCGTCTTGGACCTGTTCCTTCTCTACCAGCTCTAGCCTTCAGCTACTGGGTTTGATTTCAAAGAATCCAGCCAAGTTCTGATGGGTGCAATTATAAAGCATTAAGATCTTGTTCAATATATTCTAAAGTTGATATATAAGAATATATTAGTACAGCAGGGAGGGTATTTGCCTTGCATGCAGCCAACCCAGGTTCAATTCCCAGCATCCCATGGGATCTCCCAGTCTGTCAGGATTTCTGAACACTGAGTCAGGAGTAACCTTTGAGCACTGCCAGATGTGGTGCATAAACCAAAACCAAAAATGAAATAAAATATTAATAAGCATTAATCAAGTAGAGAAATTATATCACCTTTCTTCAGTTAGAAATTTGAAGAGGTTATTTCATTTTTATTTTTAAAATGTCATATTTTTCTTTATAACTAAGACTAAAGGCATCTTTTTTAAATATCTGTTGAGTTGCTAGGGAAAAGTTATGTTTTGGGTTTCAATGACATCTACGATTGGCCTATAAGCTCCCAAACTTACTAACTTTGGGTTGCTTCTCTCTGCATAGCCCTTTTTAGACACTTGCAATGAATTTAACTCCTGCAAATTGGAAAGACTGCATAATTATGAATGTCTCTGATTGTCATGTAGCCCTCGGGCCTAGTCTGGTCTGGTCAGGCCAAGGTCTTCCCTTTCCTTTCCTTTGCCATGATGGGGTCTCTGGTTGACTCTCATTCATTTGGACACCATTTAGAAGAGATTCTCCAGGCGCTAAAAAACAGGCCATTGCCATCAACCCAGGGAAGATTGACTTGATTCCAGAAGGAATGGGTAGACTGGCCATTATCAAGAAGATGCTTCTGTAGAATAAAGCACTTCAAAGAATACACTGGGCCTCCTGAATGATTGTACCCATACATAAAATGTTTCATAAGTACAACACGCCTTTAAGATAATTGAATGTGGGGCCCGGGAGATAGCATGGAGGTAAGGCATTTGCCTTTCATGCAAAAGATCATCAGTTCGAATCCCGGTGCCCCATATGGTTCCCCGTGCCTGCCAGGAGCAATTTCTGAGCATGGAGCCAGGAGTAACCCCTAAGCACTGCCGGGTGTGACCCCCCCCAAAAAAGATAATTGAATGCAATGTGGTAAGGCTGTGGCTGACAGCCTGATATCCTAATCCCAAGCACTCAACAACCATGATGCTTTATTAGAAAATAGGGGTGCAGTGCTAATGAACATTTGTATGAAGTTATGCATTATCCTTTAACTCTGGCAATGAAAGTCAATTTAAATGACACATGATTAATTTTGTTTTATTTTTTTCTGTAAAAATTTCTAGTTGACTGACTATTCTAACCATGCACTGCACTGAAGCATCTCAGCTTGATGACTTGGATCCTAAGTCATCACCTGCCCAAAATCTCCTTGTGTGTTGGCTAGAAAATGGGTTGGGATTTGAATTTGTACTGTAGCCATCATTCCCAGTTATGTCATCTTTTGTAATGATTTTGCATCTAGGTGTATATTCCCATATGCTGCTGAAACCTCCACTTCTACAACTGCATTTTCTGCAGGTGGTGGAAGTAACTGGGAGGTGAGAGAAGCCCCTCATTCCTAGATCCTGATGAAGTCTGTGTGATGACAAGACAGTGCGTGTGGGCAGCTATATTTCCCACACATGGGCATCAATGTTTCCTGCCCACAGAGATCTGAGGAGCATCTGAAAAGTTCTACTCAACACCCACTAGACAGGCAGCCCTGACCTTCAACAGTGCAGATTCTCAGGAAGGACAATGTTCTCAGGACACAGGGCAGTCTGCAGTCCATATTGCACCTGCTGTAACTCTGAGAACAGAATAAAGGGATTTGTGATTTGGGTGAGGAAAATTCTATCTTTACTTCTACCAGTTCCCATTGAAAAGATGCATGTCCTTTTGTGAGCAAACAGTGCTTTGGGCTACCAATGGGGCCTGTAACTATCTCCTGGAGGGAATCTCAGTCACTGAATCAACTACTATGGCCATGTCCAGTGTTTGATCATGGCTCCTTCAATGGTTCATAGGGGCCTCACTGCCTGGTCTCATGTAATGCCTCACCTCCAGGACATCACACCCCATAGCCTTGCCTCATGATCTCATCTTGTTCTCATCTCATGGGTTTACCTCGGTATTATGTCATAGACTCATCCCATGGTCCTGCCTCAGTCTCACTTCCTGATCTCACTTCAGCTTTGCCTCATTGTTTCACCTCATGGTCTCAAGTCATAGACTCACTTTATGTTCTCATTTCAGCCTCACCTCACCATAAAAATATTTCCTTGTGGTCTCTCTTCATGAATCACCTCAGCTTCAACATTAGGTCTCATGTTATAATCTTGTAACCCCCAAATAGAAGTAACAAACATAATAAATTTGAGCTTTCCCATGTCAGCTTGAATCCAGTGCATACTAGTCCAATAGAGTTAGATGAAAGCAATGCGAGCAGCCATTATAATGTAAAAAGAATGTTTTTTAGATGAGAAAGGAAATTAATTATGAACAGTTTAGTCTTCTAAGAAATCAGTAAGGCAGAAATAAGAATACTATTAAAAACCAGAAAGTGAATTTTTAAATATAGCAAAGGATTTGGACAGGAAACATGAAGAGAGCAAATGGAGGTCAATGAGTATTAACTACAAATTAATGCAACAGAAGAAAAGATGGAAATTAAATTTTAGAGTGACTTAATCTCATGCTGAAGCAAAGTGTGTCCTGGGGACATTGGAGAAAAGTGGGTTTTAATCTGTGGTCTGAGCCAGTTGAATCCTATAAACTACTGAGAGACACGTCAAAGATGCCCAGTTCCAGAATTCGTTTTTAAATACGTTTTTTGGGGGGGAATTTTGGGGCTATACCGGTGACACTCAGGGGTTACTACTTCTGGATCTGCACTCAGAAATCGCTCCTGACTTGGGGGACCATATGGGATGCCAGGGGATCAAACCACGGTCTATCCTGGGTCAACCGTGTGCAAGGCAAATGCCCTACCACTGCACCATCTCTCCTTCCCCTTAAATAAATTTCTTAAATGAATCGCCATGAGAAACACAGTTACAAAGTTGTTTGTGACTGAATTTCAATCAATCAGAGAATGCCCATGAAGACTGTCGGAGAGAGGCAGCTTTCCCATAGCCCCTGAAGTTCAGGACAGTGGAGGTCCCAGATGCATACATAGAACATAGGAGAGAAATGGCAGTGTCCCTTCAGAGCCCACTTACTATTCAAGATTGTTCATTCAAGGTTGACATCACACATGGCATGGTCTGTGTGAGAGCAGGTACCTCAGGTGGCATATACAGGTCTGAGAACATCACGTTTCACTGCATCAAGGCACTAGTGGGCAGTACTGGATTTGGCCTATCTATGAAGGATAGTCTGAGGGGCCAAGAATTAGCCAGCAAAGCTAACAAAAAATATTCAAGAGGCATGGAGTCCTCTACTAAAAGAAGGCCAATGCCTCTGTTCCATCTCTGTTCTGTCTCTGTTCCATCTCTCTTCCATCTCTGTCTTTGTTCTATCTCTGTCTCTGTTCCATCTCTCATTCATCTCTGTTCTTTCTCTGTCTCTGTTCTGTCTCTGTTTTTGTCAACATAGTTTTCTCATGCCACGATGGTGCGTGGTGGTGCATAATGATGCATGATGGTGGATGATCGCAGCATGACCAGGTTGGTGCTGGCCTTTATATGCTGTTTCATGCCCAGAAGGAAGGGGCTGAGCTGGACATGCTGCTGTCCCTCACACACTGCCAGGGGGCATTTCTATGAGAGAAGCTCTGGGAGAAGCCCAGGGCAGACCTGGCATAGTGCAAGCTAGCACTCTGTGATGACATCCAGGTCCTGCTTCATGACTCAGTTTACCAGTGCTTCCACACAACCAAGGATACTTCTTAGCCCAAATTCTAGGTAGATGGTTAGGAAGAAAATGTTGAGCAGAATCTTACTTTTTAAATATTTTCTTAAGTAGTTTGCAATATTGCAGGCGATGGATAGGGTATATTGAATGATTAGAAATGGAAGAACTGGGCTGGAGTGTTAGTACAGTGGGGAGGGCATTTGCTCTTTTTTTTTTTTTTTTTTTTTTTTTGGTTTTTGGGCCACACCCGGCGATGCTCAGGGGTTACTCCTGGCCATTCGCTCAGAAGTCGCTCCTGGCAGGCACGGGGGACCATATGGGGAACCGGGGATCGAACCGCAGTCCGACCTAGGTTAGCACAGGGACCTTATCTCCAGCGCCACCGCCCGGCCCCCTGCATTTGCTCTTAGGCTTGATCCCAGGATCCCATATGGTCACTGACCAATGCCAGGACTGACCCCTGAGAACAAAGTTTAAATAAAGATAATAATAAAAAAAAGAAAGAAAGGAAGGAAGGAAGGAAGGAAGGAAGGAAGGAAGGAAGAAAGAAAGAAAGAAAGAAAGAAAGAAAGAAAG
>PVKC010046114.1:0-11266 GCA_004027635.1 Crocidura indochinensis
AAAAAAGCCCTAGTATGGGGCCCAGGAGATAGCATGGAGGTAGAGGCGTTTGTCTTTCATGCAAAAGGTGATCGGTTTGAATCCCGGTGCCCCCATATGGTCCCCCGTGCCTGCCAGGAGCAATTTCAGAGCATAGAGCCAGGCGTAATCCCTGAGCACTGCCGGTTTTGACACAAAAACCAAAAAAAAAAAAAAAAAAGCCCTAGTCTAGGGCTTGAGCTACGAACTGCACTAAAACCATGATCTCCAGTTCAAAGGTCTGTCTGAGACAAATGCAACGGAATGGGTCTTCTGGAAACACAACGAAAGACGCTATCCTATGCTTCATCCTAGGATCAGCACAAAAGCCTAGACCACCAACCACAGAAGCTGGACTAAAATAACAATGAAGGAACAGAACTTCTAGAACCACAAAGAAGATGTCTTCCAAATACCACGAAAGCACCAAGGGAAGAGTAAATGAACCTAAACAGAGTCTATAGTTAATCCCATGGCAATATACTCAAATGGTGGAGAAACCCTGTATCTCTTAGGCCAATGGAATTCTTTTTTGAAGGACCCCAATATTCACTGTGCCTGAGCAGGAGGGGGAAAAAAAGTAAAAAGCGCAAAACATTTTTACATTTTTCATATTACGTTTTATTTATTTTTTATTTACCTATCTACTTTTTGTTGATTTCTTTGTTTTGGTGTGGCTATTGACATTGTTGTCTTCATTTATATTTATTGACTTATTTTTCTTCTTCTTTATGTGCTGTGCCATGTTTTTTATCTCAAGACCATAGCTTTTTTGTGGTGCTTATCTTTATTGTTGGAGTGCTCACTGGATATTTTACTTGGCTTTTCTTTTTGTACTTTTGGGGTGTTTCACCTCCTTTTACCCCTACATATCTCAAACCGATGATGAGAGCCTCTAGAAGAAATCCACCCATTTTTGTCATATTTGATTTTTACCCCAGTTTATTACTTTTCTCTTCTTCAAACAAAACCACATAACTTGAACTATCTAGTCCTGCCTCCCAGTTAGAAAGGGAAATAAGGGAGGTAACAAGAACAAATAAGGTGTAAGTCTACTAAGTAGTAAGCTAGGCACAGAGGGAACCACATATTCTAGCAGCCCCGGGGATGAGTGAGGAGGATATGGGTGGTATGACGGGAACAGAGGGGTAGGGAGAAGAATTTGGTGATGGGGATCCCCTGATTTTATGTAAATATATACCTAAAATATTATTGTCAACAATATATAAGCCAATATGATCAAAATAAAATATTTTAAAAAAAGAATAGGCAGTCAAGGAAATCATTAGAGAATCTGTCAGAATCAAATACTTCATGCATCCAATACTGCATGTTCAAACAGTACCAGCTAAAAGATATCCAAAAACAACACCCCAAAATATTCCTAAAGACAATGGTGGATCCCACAAATAGTGATCAAATACTGACAAGAGGAAGATCAAAAAAAGAAATTGCATTCAGAGGAGCATCCTTAAGATTTATAGGAAAAGGGTTGCAAGAAACCCTCAAGAACAGAAGCAATGGTGTGATATAGTTACAAATTTCAATGAAAGGAATGCTTTGTATAAAATACTTCACCCAGCATACTCATGTTCAGGTTTGAAGGAAGAATTCATAGCGTCATGATAAATAACAGCTCAGAAACTTTACAGACACAAAACCGCCTTAAAAATAACTGAAATGGGGGCCGGGCGGTGGCGCTGGAGGTAAAGTGCCTGCCTTACTGCGCTAGCCTTGGACGGACCGCGGTTCGATCCCCCGTGCCCCATATGGTCCCCCAGGCCAGGGGCGACTTCTCAGCGCATAGCCAGGAGTAACCCCTGAGCGTCACTGGGTGTGGCCAAAAAAAAATAAATAACTGAAATATCCACTTTGGATAAGACACACCAGCATACACTCTTAGATAAGGATGATATTAAACCCCATGACAATTATCAATCTCAACATCAATAGACAAAAATGTGCCAGTTAAGAGACACAGAGTGGGAAAATTGATGAGAAAACTGAAGCCAACATTCTGTTGCCTACTAGAAAGACATCTGAATAGTCAGAACAAATATGGACTCAAAAACAAACAGTCCCTTATAAAAGTTGGAGTGTCCATGATTTTAGCTTTGAAAAATTGATAAGGTACAATGACTGACATTTCATAATGTACAATGGGAAAAAATCACACTCCAAAACATATATGGACTGAAATTACTAGTGAAATACAAACAGACCCAGAGGAAAACTTCAGCACCTGGAAATTGGACATCTCACTAATGAATAATCACTAGGTCAGAGATAAAATCCAAAAGAAAATCAAAAGGTTCCTCAAAATGTGAATAAAGTCACAAATTAAAGGAATTTTTGGTACATAGTAAAGAAGTAGTAAGTGGAAAATTAATGCTTTTCAAGCACACTTCAGGATGGAAAGGGGGGGCCTATATAAATAACTTAATGGCATGACCAAGAAAATTTGAAAGTAAGTTACAAAGTGAACACAAAATAGGTAGACAAAGTAAATCAAAAAACTTAGAGCAGAAGTCAATTAAGTGGAACCTACAGAACAATTCATAAACCAACAAAATCAAAATTTCAATCTTTGAAAAATTCAACAAGATCAATAAACCAATAGTTAAACTCACAAAGAAAAGGAGAAAGAGAAATTTATTAAGTCTGATTAATAATGAAAAATTGGATATCACTGCAGATAATACAGAGATTTAAAAAGTAATCAGAGACTACTCTGAGACACTCTATGCCATGAAACAATAGTAATTGACAGAAATGACTACATTCTTAGAATCTTATTATATTCAATGTTTTACCAGGATCATGTATAATATGCAACCTGTTGAGGAAATTAAAATACTAATAAAAATTTTACCCAAAAGAATTGGTCTATGCATAATAGTCTCTCTAAAAAAGTCTTTCAAACCTTTTAAGAGTGTCTACTACCAATCTCCTTAAAGCTCTTACAAGAAATTGAAGAAACAGAAACACCTCCAAATAGTTTGTTATGAAGCAAAAGTCACCCTGATACAAAAACCAGACGTAAGTGCGGCTAAAAATAAAGTACAGACCAATATCTCCAATGGACACAGATAGAAGTTCCTCAACAAAATCATAGCAAATAGGATATAATGCCTCATCAAGAGGGTTATACATGAAGACCAAGTATGTTGTATTGCACAGTTGCAATGATGGTTTGACATACACAAATCAATCAACATTATATATCATGTCAACAATAGAAATAAAAGCCTTATCATCATATCAATAGATGATGAGAAAGCATTTGATATATCCTAACATCCATTCATGATAAAAAAAAATCTCTCAATGAAATGGGAATGGAAGGAACTTTTCTCTATATATACAAGGCCATTTACCACAAGCCAATGGAAAATATTATACTCAAGAAAGATCAACTAAAAACCTTTCCTCTAAAATCTGGAACAAGCAAGACTGTCCCCTCTCACCACTTCTATTTAACATAGCACTGGAAGTACTTTCCATAGCTATTAGGCAAGACAGAAATATCAAGGGCATCTAGATAGGAAAGGAAGAGGAAAGCTCTCACTGTTTGCAGATGACAAGATACTATATATAGAAAACTTTAAGGGCTCTACTGAATATCTTTTTAGAAACAATTGTTTCATACAGTAACAGCAGACTACCAAATTACACACAGAAATCAATGGCCTTATTATATACAAATAATTATAGAAAAGAAATAGACATTTAAAATAAAACAATCCTATTCATACAAGTGCCACAGAAACTCAAATATCTTGGAGTCAAATTAACTAAAGAGGTGAAATACCTATGCAAAGCAAACTACAAAACATTGCTTCAAAAATACAATAGAGCACAAAGAAAAGGAGACACATACACTGTTCATGGATTGGGACAATTAACATAATTAAAATGGCAATAATACAAAAGCATTTTACAGATTTGCAATTTCTCTAAATATACCCATGACATTCTTCCAAAAAGTAGATCAAATAATCCTGTAATTTATCTGGACCCATAAATATCCCTGAGTAGCTAAAGAAACCTATAGAAAAATAATATATGAGACATTACTCTAACCAAATCTAAATTATACTACAAAGCAATAGTTATAACAGCAAGGTATTGGAATAAAGACAGACTCTTATATCAGTAGACTTGAGTATTAGGAGAAATTTCCCACTCAATCAAGTGCTAATTTATAAAGTGTCAACAAATGTGAAGTAGAGCATGGAAAGCCTCTTCAATAAATGGTATTTGAAATAACTAGTCAGCCATATGCAAAAAGAAAAAATTACAACTTCTATCAAACACCATGCACAAAAGTTAAATCCAGATGGATTAAAGACATTGAAAACATAAAGAGTATAGAAGAGCACAAGGAAAACACTCCATGACATTGAAGCTAAAGGCATATTAATGGAAAAAACATCACTATCCAAACAAATGGAAGCAGAGATACACAAATGGGGATCTTTTATACTGAGAAGATCTGCTCCTCAGAGGAAATAGTGATTAGAATACAAAGGCCACCCACAGACTGGGAGAAACTTCACCCAATACCCATCATGTAAGGGGCTAATGTCTAAGATATACAGAGTACTGAAGAATTGAACATGAAAAAAATCTTACTCCATAAAAAAGTGAGAAGAGCTGAACAGACATTTTCTCAAATAAGTAATGCATATGTCCAAAAGGCATATGAAAAATTGCACCATTTCACTAATCATCAGGGAGATGAAATCAAAACCACAATGAGGTACTATCTTATGCCAGAGAGACTAGCACTAATCACAAAGAACAAGAACAATCAATGCTATCAGGGATGTGGGGAGAATGGAACTATGATCCCACTGCTGGTGGGAATGCTATGTAGTCCAGCCTTTATAAAGAACAATAGAGATTCCTCAAAAAACTGGAAATTGAGTTCCCATATGATACAGTTATACCACTCCTAGAGAGATAACCCAGGAACACAAAAACACAATACAAAATGACATTTGCACACCTATATGTATTGCAGGGCCATTTATAATAACCAGAATCTGGAAAAAACCCACATGCTCTACAACAGAGAAATGGCTGAAGAAGGTGTTGTACATATAAAGAAACACACATAACATCCTTTTTCCTGCTGAACAGGTTCAAAACAACAATATTCCACATAAGTACTTGGCTGTAAAAGCATCATAGGGTAATTGTGCAAGCATCATTTTCAAAACTGTCAGCATTTACCAAATTGTCTTATATATATAACAACGTTTCATAGACTTTTCAGAGCATAAACATTAGAATCTTTCTGCACAGACACTTAATTTAAAAACAAGTTGTTAAAAAAATTTAGACTGATAACTATAATACAAGTCCAGCGCACCCAAGTTCTAATTTCACAGATTTATGTGGACAAAAAATTAGAACATTGCTTCACAAATACTGGAGAGTAAGTTACTAAATGACATACACTATCAAACATCATGGCTATTAGAAAACATGCAATAAGGAAAACAAGAAGTAATAAGAATCTTATGTATTTCACTGGAACTCTACAAACTAATATTAAACCACTAGCGTTCAAAATACAATTATCTGTGTGACATAGGGCACAGTACAAAAGAGTCTCTATTAAGATATATATATATATATATATATATATATAAAACACTTAAAGAACTCAAAGAAACCATGGTCTGACTTGAACAGAACACTAATAAGAACCAAGAAAATATGATGACAGAAATCACAAAACTCCAAACTGAAATAACATGTCAACAAACAGGCCTGAAAAACTCAGTAAATGAACCGAATGACAAAATGGATAATCTCAACATCAGGGTAGAAGAAGCTGAGAATAGAATTAGTGCTGTGGAAGCTGAAATAAATAACAAGTCCATACAGCGAGAGATATTGGGGAAAAAAACTTAAAGGAAAAGACAATGGGAAAAATAGTCAAAGAATGCGAATAGATGAATATAGAAGTCTATGATAAGATCAATAGAAACAACTTAAGAATCATTGGAGTCCCAGAATCACAGGAAGAAAATCTCCAGGAAGAATCAATGATCAAGAAAATTATCAAGTGTATTTAGAGCAGGAAGAAATAATTCTTCTAAACATATATGCACTGAATGAGGGTCCAGCAAAACATTCAATACAATTGTTGACAAAGCTGAAAAATAACACCAATAATAACACAATAATTGTGGGAGACCTCAACACAGCTTTGTTAACACTGTATAGGTCAACCAGACTGAAACCCAACAAGAATTTACTGGACCTGAAGAGAGAAATGGAAGAAAGAGACCTACTTGATATATATAGGAGACTCCATCCTCAGAAATCTGGATACACATTCTTCTCCAAAATGTATGGGACATTCTCCAGGATAGACTGCATGCTGGCACATAAAACATATCTGCATAATATCAAGAGGATAGAAAATTTTGCAGGCTACCTTTACTGACAACAAGGCTCTGAAATTATTTGTGAATTACAAAGGAAAAAAGAAGAAAAACTTTAACACCTGGAAGTTAAACAGCCTCATTCTGAATAAACAGTGGGTCCAAGATGAAATCAAAGAAGAAATCAAAAGGTTCCTGGAAACAAACCATAATGAAGACACAAACTATCAGAACTTATGGGACACAGCAAAAGCAGTGCTGAGAGGAAAATTTATAGCTTTGCAAGCACACATCAGGAAGGAAGAACTGGGCTTGCCTGAGTAGCTTAATGACGCAGCTCATAGAACTAGAAAGTGCTCAACAAAAGGACCCAAAAAATAGGGAGGCAGAAGGAAATAACAAAGCTGAGAGCAGAAATCAACGAAGTGGAAACCCAAAAAACAATCTGAAAGATCAACAAAAGCAAAAGTTGGTTTTTTGAAAAATTAAACAAGATTGATAGACCACTGGCAAAACTAACAAAGAAAGAGAGTGAGAAACTTGATAACTCGTATCAGGAATGAAAAAGGAGAGATCAGTACTGATATGGCAGAGATTCAAAGGGTAATCAGAAACTACTTTGAGAAGCTCTACGCCACTAAAAATGAGAACCTAGAAGAAATGGATAAATTCTTGGACTCCTATAATCTTCTAAAGTTGAAGGAAGAGGATGTAGCATATCTAAACACCCCCATCACACTGATGAAATTAAAACAGTAATCAAAGGCCTGCCCAAAAACAAAAGCCCAGGCCCAGATGGATTCACTAATGAATTCTTTCAAACTTTCCAAGAGGAACTACTACCAATCCTGGCAAGACTCTTTCATGAAATCAAAGAAACAGAAACACTTCCAAATACATTTTATGAAGCCAACATCACTTTGATACCTAAACCAGACAGAGATGCAACAAAAAAAGAAATTACAGACCAATATCGCTGATGAATGCAGATGCAAAGATCCTCAACAAAATCCTGGCAAATAGGATTCAATGCCTCATTAAGAAAATCATCCACTATGATCAAGTAGGTTTCATCCCAGGAATGCAAGGGTGGTTTAAAATCCATAAATCTATCAACATAATACACAACATCAACAACAAGGAAAATAAAAACCACATAATCATATCAATAGATGCAGACAAAGCATTTGATAAGGTTCAACACACATTCTTGAACAAAACTCTCAGCAAGATGGGAATTGAAGGAACCTTTCTCAATATAATTAAGGCCATCTACCACAAGACTGTGGCAAATATCATCCTCAATGGAAAAAAAAAACTAAAAGCCTTCCCTCTATATTCTGGCACAAGACAAGGCTGTTCTATCTCACCACTCCTATTCAACATAGCACTGGAAGTACTCGCTATAGCGATTAGGCAATAAAAAGATATCAAGGGAATCCAGATAGGAAAGGAAGAAGTCAAGCTCTCGCTTTTTGCAGATGACATAGTACTCTACTTAGAAAACCCTAAAGATTCTACCAAAAAGCTCCTAGAAACAATAGACTCATACTGCAAAGTGGCGAGCCACAAAATTAACACATAAAAACCAATGGCCTTCATATACACGAAAAATAATAAGGAAAAATGAATATTAAGAAAACAGCCCCATTCACAATAGTGCCACACAAACTCAAATATCTTGGAATCAAAATGACTAAAAATGTGAAGGACCTATACCAAGAAAACTATAAAACTCTGCTTCAGGATATAAGAGAGGATACGTGGAAATCAAAACACATACCCTGCTCATGCATTGGCAGGGTGAACATCATCAAAAGGGTAATACAACGCAAGGCATTATACAGATTTAATGTGATCCCTCTAAAGATCCACCACGACATTCTTCAAAGTAGTGGATCAGGCACTTTTGAAATTCATTTGGAACAGTAAACACCCTAGAATAGCGAAAGCAATCATTGGGAAAAATAACATGGGAGGAATTACTTTCCCCAAACTTAAACTTTACTACAAAGCAGTAGTTATCAAAACAGCATGGTATTGGAATAAGGACAGGCCCTCAGATCAGTGGAATAGTCTTGAATACTCAGAAAGTATTCCCCAGACATACAGTCACCTAATTTTTATAAAGGAGCAAGAAATCCTAAATGGAGCAAAGAAAGCCTCTTCAAAACATGGTGTTGGCACAACTGGCTAGCCACTTGCAAAAAATTGAACTTAAAACCCCAGCTAACATCATATACAAAGGTAAAATGCAAATGGATGAAAGACCTTGATATCAGACTCGAAACCATAAGATACACAGAACAACACGTAGGCAAAACAATCCAGAACATTGAGACTACAGGCATATTCAAGGAGGAAAATGCACTCTCCAAGCAGGTGAAAGCAGAGATTAACAGATGGGAATATATTAAGCTGAGAAGCTTCTGCACCACAAAGGAAATAGCGCCCAGGATACAAGAGCCACCCACTGAGAGGGAGAAACTATTCACCCAATATCCATCAGATAAGGGCCAAATCTCCAAAATATATAAGGCACTGACAGAACTTTACAAGAATAAAACATCTAATCCCATCAAAAAATGGGGAGAAGGAATGGACAGAAACTTTGACAAAGAAGAAATACCAATGGCAAAAAGACACATGAAAAAAATGTTCCACTAAATCATCAGGGAGATGCAAATCAAAACAACAATGAGGTACCACCTCACACCACAGAGAATGGCACACATCACAAAGAATGAGAACAAACAGTCTTGGCGGGGATGTGGAGAGAAAGGAACTCAACCTTTATGGAAAGCGATATGGAGATTCCTCGAGAAGCTGGAAATCGAGCTCCCATACGATCCAGCTATACCACTCCTAGGAATATGACTTATGAACACAAAAATACAATACAAAAATACTTTCCTTACACCCATATTTATCGCAGCACTATTTACAATAGCAAGACTCTGAAAAAAAACAAGATGCCCTTCAACAGACGAATGGCTAAAGAAACAATGGTATATATACACAATGGAGTACTATGCAGCTGTCAGGAGAGATGAAGTCATGAAATTTTCCTAGACATGGATGTACATGGAATCTATTATGCTGAGTGAAATAAGTCAGAGAGAGAAAGAAAAACACAGAACAGTATCGCTCATCTATGGGTTTTAAGAAAAATGAAAGTCATTCTTGCAATAATAATTTTTAGACATAAAAGAGAAAAGAGCTGGAAGTTCCAGCTCACCTCATGAAGCTCACCACAAAAAGTGAAGAGTTCAGTTAGAGAAATAACTACATTTTTATCTGTCCTAATAATAAGAATGTATGAGGGGAAATGGAGAACCTGTCTATAGTACAGGCGAGGATTGGCTGGGGAGGAGGGAGAATGGGACAATGGTGATGGGAACTTTGCAGTAGTGATGGTTGGTATTCTTTACATGACTGAAACCAAAATACAATCATGTATGTATTAAAAAAAGAAACAGAAGAATTAATAGAAACACCCCATCAGATCACTATCCTACAGAGATCAAGATAGACATTAAGAAGAAACTGGGGAGAAAATCCAACACCTGGAGATTAAACAACATGCTACTCAGCAACAGTTGTATCAAAGAAGAAATAAAGAAATAAATAAAACGATTCCTTGAAATGATGACAATGAAGAAACAAATTGTCAAAATCTGTGGGATACTGCAAAAGCAGTATTTAGGGGGAAACTCATAGCAATACAGGCATATGTCAGGAAAGAGAAAAATGACAAAATCAACACTTTACGAGGGCATCTGATGGATCTGGACAAACAGCAGCAAAGGAACCCAAACACAGTCAGATGAAGAGAAATAATAAAAACCAGACAGAAATTAACAACATAGAAACAATAAAACAATACAAAAATTAATGATACCAAGAGTTGATTTTATGAAGGAATAAACAAGATAGACAAAGCGCTGGTAAGACTCAACAAAAGAAGGGGGGAACATCCAAGTAAATAGAATCACAAATAAAAGAGGATAAATTATAACAGAACACCATGTAATCGAAGACATCATGAGGGAGTATTATAAACTACAGCACTCAGTAATGCTAGAGAACCCGGAAGAAACCAACAGATTTCTGTAAATATATCCCCTCCTGAGACTCAATGAGGAGAACGTAGAAAGCCTAAACAGTTCAATCATAGCTAAGGAAATTGAATCAGTAATTAAGAATCTCCCAAAGAACAAAAGTCAAGGTCCAGATAGTTTTACAGGTGAATTTTATCAAACATTCCAAGAAGAACTACAACCACTGATCCTCAGACTCCTCCAAACTATTGAAAAGACAGGAATCCTTCCTAACTCATTCTACGAGGTGAACATTACTCTCATTCCCAAAGATGGCAAAGACCACACTAAGACCACACTTCTCCAGTACTTACTGTGCCTATACAAAAAGAAAAAGTGGGGTAACACCAAACTCTGCCACTCCGGCATTCCTTTTTCTGTTTTTGTTTTGTTTTATTTTTTGTCTGTTTTTGATATTATTTTCCTTCTCTTTTTCTTTTTCTTTTTTTTATTTTTATTTTTTTGCTTTATTTTAACACCTTGATTACATACATAGTTGTGTTTGGGTTTCAGTCATGTATAGAACACCACCCATCACCAGTGCAACATTCCCATTACCATTGTCCCAAATCTCCCTCCTCCCCAACCACCCCCCGCCTGTACTCTGGACAGGCTCTCCATTTCCCTCATAGGTTCTCATTTTTAGGACAGTTCAAAATGCAGTTATTACTCTAACTAAGCTCACCACTTTTTGTGGTGAGCTTCCTGGGGTGAGCTGGAACTTCCAGCTCCTTTCTCTTTTGTGTC
>PVKC010046115.1:0-11311 GCA_004027635.1 Crocidura indochinensis
ACACACACACACACACACACACACACACACACACACACACACACACACACAAATTCTTGCATCCAGAGAGGAGGGCATTTGTCTCACATGCAGAACCCAGGTTCAATTCTAGGCATCCTATATGATCCCCTGAACCTGCCAGAAGTGAGTGTGGAGTGAGGAGTAACTCCTGAGCATCCCAGGTGTGGCCCCGACATTTAAAAAATTAATATCTTGGTGTCAAAGTTATAACACAGCAGGTAGGGCATTTGCCTTGCATACGTCCAACCCAGGTTCGATCTCTGGTATCCCTATGGTCCCCTGAGCCCTCTGAGTGATTCCTGAGAGCAGAGCCTGGTGTAACCCAAAAGCAAAATAACAGAAATCTCCCTTAAATCAAGTGGCTGTGAACAAGTCTTTAGTTTCTTTCATGCCTTGTGGGGCTCTGAAATTGGGGGGCTGTTAAGTTGCATATTTCTGTTTGCTGTGAGGAACTGGCTGAACCTCAGCCCCCATATGACAGAGGCTTTTTGTGACGTGGGTCGCATGAGTGGACCTTCTGTCTTTCGGGCTTTATCCTGTGGGCTGGGCCTGACCTATGTCCTCATGGCACACTGGGCCACCTGAGGTCTCAGGGTCTGTGTCTGAGCTGTGTTCAGACACCAGGATACATGCTGTTGCTATCTCAGGTGGGTCCTGCAGGGTGGAAGGGAACCAGGTAGGTAGGAAGGATGTGGGGGTACCTACAGGAGACTGTCCAGCCTTGGGCATCCCTTGTAACGGAACTCCCCCTCACTTGAGAAAGAACCCCGACTCCTCAGAACCAACATCCAACTGATGCTTCTGGGGTGACCAGAGAGAAGATGGGATCTTGCTCAGATCCAGCCTGCCCTGGGGCCCAGATGCAACCTCCAGGGGCAGCAACATCTGTAGGTATTTCTGCTCAGAAGGCAGAGAACTGGAAAACAGGAACCAGGGCCCCTCCACAGGCACCACTGCCCTAGAACTCACATACTGCAGCCCTGCTTTGGGGGCATTTCCTTTTAGAAAAAATGCCCTCAATGTAAATGTTCATTTTCCTTTCATTTATTAGAACAAATGTCTGGGGCCAAGGAGTTAGTTCTGAGGGCTGGGGTGCATACTTTGCCTGTGGGTGCTGCAGATGGAGCTAGATGTGACCCCCCCCCCCAAGTACCTAGCTGGGAGCACCCCCAGGTGTGTTGCCTTGAAAACAAAACAACAAAACCTTTTCCCTGTTGTTCATTTCAGGAGTGTGGAAGGGGGAAGGGTCAACCCCACATACTGGATTGCATTGCTCCCTGGGGTCACCACACCTTGGGTGTGGGTCCTTGAGGTCACTCTTGGTCAGAGATGGAATTAGCAGCCTTGTGCCTGCTGGGAGGTGCCTCGCCACGTGAGCACAACCCTGGGCCTTCCCAAGAAGTACCTGCTGGACTTTGGGCTCTGACCATGGGGCCCTTATTTCAGGCAGCTGAACCCTTTCACTCGTCCATAAAGGGGGCCCAGGCTGTTTCCACATGATTTTCTCTGTTGGACTCTGGCTGTGTTGAGAGGCCTTAGAGACCCTTTTCCTTCTGCTCCCCTTTTTGTTCCTTTGTGTCTGCACAGCTGCGATTTGTAACAACTAAAATAGCCTGGCAGACTGTGTGTGTGTCTCCTTCCTGGGATGCCGCCCACTGCATGACCAATCTCTGAGTCCCTCGGGGACAAGCCGCTTCTCTCCTGAGTCCCAGCATGAGCTGGGAGCTGGTGGTGCTCTGAGGATCCAACTCAGCTGTGAGGAATGTGCTCCATCCTCTCTTTGAGCCACTACTCTGGTGGAGCTTGGGGCAAACCGGCAGTTTTTAGGGCTGACTCCTGCCTCTGCGCTCACGGATCACTCCTGGTGGGGTTCAGAAGATCCTGTGTGGTGTTAGGGAACCTGTGGTGATGTCTACACACAGGAATGATTTTCATATCTACCTGGTCACCCAGCACACCAATCACTCTTGAGGTGCCTCTTACCCAAGCGACCTTTTTTCCTGAGGTGTACCATGAATCTCTGAAAGGCCTTAGTCAATGATTTGGGGGCTGGGACCCTTGGCTTCACTTTCTTGCCATGTTGGCCCAGTGGTGCCTGAGTTTGCCCTTTGCCCAGAACTGATCCTTGGCTTTTCTCTTTGTTTCCCATGGGCACGGGGCTGGCCCATGGCCAGACCAAGTTTTGGCTCCTTCAGGATTAACAACCCTTCTCTGAGCTTATCTTCCTTCCCGTCCTCCCAGTGTAACTATAAACAGCAGGAAGAGACCTGGCCCCAGGGGAAAGGGTTCTTTGCCCGAGGACTCCTTCCTCTCTCATCCACAGCTTTGGCTGTGGATCCAAAACTTTGTGTCCACAGCTTTTTTCCTCAACTGTGTGACCACAGAGCTGTCTCCTGGAACTGTACCCTCCTCAAAAGCTTTTTCCTGTGAGCTTCTCCCCAAAGTCTCTTCAGGACATTTCAGATGCCCCTGCCCCCTTTCTCCCACATCCTCCCAAGCCCTGGCCTGCCCCACATTTTAAGGATTTGTAATGGCATCTACCTGCCTCCAGAGTTAGTATCTATTAATGTGTGGCAAATGACTGCGCAAGGCAGTGGTTCGTGGCCATGGCAAACATGGACTATCTCCTCCTCTGGGACTCAGAAGTCTGAGTGCAATTGAACAAAGGGAAGATCTTTCATGAGGTGAGATCTCAGACTGAGAGCTGAGATGAGCCCCTAGTCTCCTTTAGGGTCCTAAGAGCCTGGTTGGGGCTGGGCGCAGTAGGCTTGGTGGTTGGATTTGTATCATACAAAGGAAAGCAAAGGCACAATCTATCTATCTATCTATCTATCTATCTATCTATCTATCTATCTATCTATCTATCTATCTATCTATCTATCACCTATCTATCTATATGTATGTATTGAGGATATATGATATATAATTCTCTCTCAATGTATACATACATACATATATATATATATATATATATATATATATATATAATATGGACCAGAGCACTAGCACAACTGGGAGGGCGTTTGCCTTGAACACAGCCAACCTGGTTTCGATCCCAGCATCCCATATGGTCCCTCAAGCCTGCCATGTATGATTCCAGAGCGCAGAGCCAAGAGTAACCCCTGAGTACTGCCCAGTATGGCCCAAAAATTTAAAAATAATTCAAAATCTAATGGGATTGAGCAGCTCTGTTCATTGCAGTGGTTATCCTCACTATAAGCTATGGAACAAGATATGCTTCACACATAGCCTAGGTTATTGCTAGAATAACCTAGATGTGTAGACACATCTTTGATGGAAAACTTTCTAGGAAATGGTGATGCAGAGTCTTCCCAGAAGTTAAGGATGTCCTCAGAGATGGCTGAGATGTGGGACAAAAGCTCTCTGGCCAGAGACTAGGGTCCACCTAGCAGCAGTGAGAAGGTTGGTTACAGTGAGTAGAAAAGCACTGACTATTACAGGGCCTTGAAAATCATCTTTGGAATCTTAGGAAACATTTGGAAAATACTAGGAATGTGGTTCATCATCTTCAAAACTTAGAAATCAATGAGAGCAAAACTTCTCAGTGTGAGAAAGAACTAGGTGGTGGAAGAAGCTATGACTTTAGGAGGGGGTCCCCCCTTAGGGAAGGTCCCAGTCTGTTTCCCACACCTCCTCTGCACTGAGGGAGGAGATGAGGGTGGTACATGAGACATTGAGCTCCCTATGTAAGCAGCTACAGGATGGATATCCCTGACTATCATTGCTGGGACTTGTCATTTAAGCCAGCTTTATCCCTTTTGGTATTTATTGGGTAGTTTTGGTTTTGGGTCCATACTAAGCTGTGCTCAGGGCTTACTCTTGGTCCTGTGCTCAGGAATCATTAAGGCTCAGAGGACCATATGGGATGCCAGGCATTGACCCTAGTCAGCCATGTGCAAGGCAAATGCTCTTTCTATCTGTTGTACTGTCATACTATCACTTTTCTTTTTATTTTTACAAAGACTAATTTATTATTTGATTTTGGTTTAGAGATCACACCTGGTTGTGCTCAGAGTTTATTCTTGGTCCTGTGCTTGGGAATTATTCCTAGTGATGCTTACTAGACCATATGCAGTGCCAGGGATTGAACCAGGGTTGGCTGCTTGCAAGGCACGCCTGTGTTATCTCTTAGTTCTCTTTACTATTTTATTTATTTTATAAGAATGAAAATTACTACAATCTGATATTGTAGACTTCATTCCTAGTGGACACCAATCTTTTAATCTTTTCAATTTTTTATGTTAACAATATTCCCTACTTTGAACTCTACCAATCATGCTGATTTTATCCCTGGAATTTTGAAATCCAATGTATAGATAACTTGTTGCTAAAGATTTGTGTGTCGAGGTCTTTTACAATTTTTTAAAGTTGCTTAAAAAGTACAGATTCCTTTACCTGTAATGACACATACATTAATTTCATTTTTGCCCAATATAAACACAGGACTATTATATGATAATCATTGGGCAGCTCTAAGTGTGTCAGAAACTATAATCTATTTTTGAAGATTGATTAATTAGACAAAATCCTCAAGATGCGAATACTAGAGATTAAGTTTAAATATTTCTAATTTGGAAGGCTGAAACATATCATTTAATTGCTAACATTATATACCAAATTCCAGCCTTTGGTAAAATTACAAGGTAGGGTGAATTCATTATCTTTTGCCCATAAACTCCTTAAGATAGAAACAACATCTTTGTCATTTTTGTGGTCTTCTCCCACTGGAATTAGCAAGATGCCCTATACCTAGGATTAGAGTCTTCAGACATATTTTTGGATTCATTTAAAATTTTTTCATTCTTAGAAAAAGTCTAAGAAAAAACTTAGACTTAGAGTTTATAATTGTATGGATTTGGGGGGATTTAGTTTCACACCTCTGCATGTGTGGAACTGTCCCCTCTCCCACAGTTTCTGGTGCTATCCCAACTCAGAAACTCCACCACTCATTTCCCTTTTCCCTTCACATCCATCATAGTTTTAACTGACTGAGTTTAGTTTTTTAAATTTACTTTATTTAAAGAGCATGCATCACATAGTTGACTATATACTTTTGTTTCCACATAAGTGAGAGAAACGTTATTTAAAAAATAATAGAAAGAAAAAAGGAGAGAAAAAAATTAAACAAAAGAAGTACAGTGACAAACAAATTTGTGAAAATTATTGTATCTCCAATGAAATCATTAAGGAATTGGCAGATGGTTTAGTAAGCTCTTGTTGCTACCTGACCATTCTGCTATTTCATTTGTTTCTACACATTAAGTGACTTCAGTTCAATCCCTGGCACTGCATATGGTCTAGTAAGCATCACTAGGAATAATTGGCATCTAAATTGGTATGTTCCTATGGGAATGACAACATAAAATGAATTAAGTTGTCCAGGAATTTAAAGCACTATTACTGATACTGCGACTTTTGTGGCACATGTTCTCAGCTGCCAGGTCTCCCGGAAGTAGGAGAATGCTGAAGTGGGGGTATCATGCCTGAATATGATCTAAAAAAGTCCTACTGATATCAGCCCAATTACTGGAATACCTGGAGTTTGGTCAGATTGGTGGCTTGCAAAGAATCGTAAAGGGGTGGTGAAGCAGGGCCATAACCTAAGCAGTGATTCTGGGTGATAGATGCCAACAGGCCTTGCTTCAGCAGAGCAAGGGGTTGGCCTGCCTTCTCCTCCCAAGATTGCCAAATTTCAGCTGCTTGGCCAGTGTACTTATGATTTTTCATGACTTAATGTATATCTCTTTCAAGAAAAGAGTGAGTCTATGGAACTGACCAGGTGCTAACATGGCGACTCTGTTTGTGCTGATTCTAGTTTTATAGCTTCAGGTTTTCACTTTAAAAATTCATGCTCAGGGGCCGGGCGGTGGCGCTGGAGGTAAGGTGCCTGCGCTAACCTAGGATGGACCTCGGTTCGATCCCCCGGCTCCCCATATGGTCCTCCGTGCCTGCCAGGAGCAACTTCTGAGCAAATAGCCAGGAGTAACCCCTGAGCATTACCGGGTGTGGCCCAAAAAACAAACAAAAAAAAAAAATTCATGCTCACTTTAAAATTTTATTTCACTTTAAAAATTCATGGAGCATGGAGCGGTGGTGCAAGTGGCAGGGAGTTCACCTTTGCATGCGGCTAACCCAGGACAGACTGTGGTTCGATCCCCTCAGCATCCCATGTGGTCCCCAAGCCAGGAATGATTTCTGAGTGCATAGCCAGAAGTAATCCCTGAGTGTCACTGGATGTGGCCCAAAAAGAAAAAGAGTCATGCTCTATGACCTGAGTAAAGCTATCTTCTAGCCTCTACACCTTACTTACTTGGCTTAGCCTGGTCACCTCCAGTTCCACCCATTTATTGCAGGTGGCACAATTTGATTGCTTTTTTGTTTTGTTTTGTTTTGTGTTGGGCCACAACCAGCGACACTCAGGGGTTATTTCTGGCTATGCACTTGGGGGACAATATGGGATGCCAGGGATTGAACCTAGGTCAGCTGCATGCAAGGCAAATGCCCTACCACTGTGCTATCACTCTGGCTCCTCAATTTGATTGCTTTTTAATGGCAGAGTAATATTCTATCGAGCATATATGAACCATATTTTTTAATTTATTAAAAAAATAAACTCCATAGTTGACATAACTAATCATAATACATTTGTTTCAGGATGGTAGAAAGTGAAGTTATTTCAAACATAGACAGAAAAAAAGCATTAAAAAGATGGAAAAATAAGGGGGAGAGCATTTATTAGCAGTTATATTTATGAAAATTATCGCATCATCAATAAAGTCATTAATAAAATATCTGACGGTTTAGTACAGTTCCCCCTTCTTTCATTAGAGATGGAAGATACACACAAAAAAAGATGTATGTGGCAAAAAACTTCATTTGTTTTTAAGAAAAAGATCAGGTCTGAGAAAGAATCTAGAGATTAATATGCATGTGTTCAATCTCCAGTACCACATATGGTGCCCTGAGCACAATCAGGAGTGACCACTGTGCAGTCCTTCTCTTCCCCACCTCCAGAAAAAGGAAACGGGAATTCTTCTTCAAATAAATAGCAGTTCCCAGTTTCTGCGAATGACCTTGCTTCATTCACATAGATTTAAGAACTTGAGATTTACTTGAATTTACTTTGAAGGGGGGTGGGTCACATCCAATGACACTCAGAGGTTACTCCTGGCTATGCACTCATAAATTGCTCCTGACTTGGGGACCATATGGTCCCTGGGATCGAACCCAGGTCCGTCTTGGACAGCCGTGTACAAGGCAAACGTCCTACCTCTTTGCTATCACTCTGGCCCTACTTGAATTTACTTTTATACCTATTTGTCTAATGTGGTTTCCATCCCAACATCCATCCCACACCTGTCCTGTACTCAGGGGTCACTCTTGGTAGTGTTTGGGAAACCATGTGGTGCTGGGTGCAGACTTGGTTTTCTTTCCTGCAAAACACACACTGCAGTCCCTCGAGTGACCCCCTGGGCTCACATCATCTTGTTGACCCCTTCCCAGCTATTACCTTTTTTTCTTTCTCCCACGGGAGATTAAAAGTGTTGATTGGCTTTTTGTTATCTTTGATTCCCCGTTGTACTTAGAACCTTCACTCCTATCTGTTCTGTATCAATGAGCTCCAGGCTCTGCTTAGCCCAGTGCTCAAGAACTGCTGCTTTCCAACCCATTTGACTTCCTGACCTCTTCTTCTTCCTTCTCCTCTCACCAACTGGGTTAGTCTTGGGGGCACCAAACCCATTCCACTTCCAGTTTGCATTGCTTCCTCTGCCTGAAACTATCTGCATCTCCAGCTCTGCCTGGAGCCCAAAGTCACCATCAAAAAGAACATCTGACAGGACTTTCTAAGCCTGCACTAGAACTTTCTCTCCCTGGAGACTGTTCTCTCTAGGGCAAAGTGCCATCCCACTCTATAGTCACACACTTAGCTGGGTCTAGGGCAGTGGTCCTCAAACTACGGCCCGAGGGCCACATATTATTTTTGTTCCTGTTTTGTTTCTTCACATCAAAATAAGATGTATGCAGTGTGCATAGGAATTTGTTCTTAATTTTTGTTTTTACTATAGTCTGACTCTCCAGTGGTCTGAGGGACAGTGAACTGGGCCCCTGTTTCAAAAGTTTGAGGACCCCTGGTCTAGGGTGTCAAAGAGATGCCCCAGGCCCAATTCTCCATTTTCTCTCCTGACCCTAAGAGCATAGGAGGCATCAGCCTGGGCATGTTTTTGTTTGTTTGTTTGTTTAATTTTTATTTTAACATCGTGATTTAACAAGTTGTTCACAATATAGTCATTTTAGGCATTCAATATTCCAACACCACTCTCACCATCAGTGTCTCCAGTATCCCACCCACCATCTTAGCCTACCAACTTTGCAGGCATAAAATGAACTCACTTTATATTGTCTGTTACAACAGAAAGTTAAATGCAAGTTGGGGCTGGAAAGATAGCACAGCTGTAGGACTTTTGCACACAACCAATCTCGGATGAACTGTGATTTGATTCCTGGCATCCCATATAGTGCCCAGACCTATCAGGGGTGATTTCTGAGTGCAGAGCCAGGAGTAACCTGAGCGCCACCTGCTTGCGGCCCAAAAACAAACAAGCAAGTATCAAAACTTAGATCAGTAAACGTTCAATTTGCCATGGTTACTACAGCTTTCCTTGGTGTTACTAAAGTCACTGTCTAAGGATTTACTGGGCTGTGGTTGTCACTGTTTAGGCTCATTAAGCTTATTGGTTTTCTCTGCAACTGTCAGATTGGCTGTGTTAATAGTATGCTGACATTGCAGGGAAATTTTGAGATGTCACACAGTTGAGTGTGGCCAAGGGGTCCAGGATCTTTAGAGCTGGAATACATTGGTGGCTTGGCATTTGAAGAAGGTTAAGTTGTGAAGCTGGGCTGGTTCTGGAGAGGGTGTGGAGCTGGCACTGGGCTGCTGTGGCTTCAGGCAGAAAGAGCATTTTTTCCTTTGGTTTTTGGGTCACACCTGGCAGCTCTCAAGGGTTACTCTTGACTCTATGCTCAGAAATTATCCCTGGCAGGCTTAGGGGACCATATGCAATGCCGGGATTCAAACCACCATCCTTCTGCATGTAAGGCCTTACTTCCATGCTATCTCTGGCCCAGAAAGAGCATTTTTTGTTTTGTTTTGTTTTTGGGTCACATCCAGCAGTGCTCAGGGGCTATTCTTGGCTCTATGCTCAGAAATTGCCCCCGGCAGGCCAGGGGAATCATATGGGATGCCGGGATTCGAACCACTGTCCTGCATGCAAGGCAAATGCCCTACCACTGTGCTATCTCTCCAGCCCAAGAAAGAGCATTTTTTTAAAAATAATTTTTGGGTCTGGAGAGATAGCATGGAGTTAAGGCATTTGCCTTGCATTCAGAAGGACAGTGGTTCAAATCCTGGCATCCAATATGGTCCCCCAAGCCTTCTAGGAGTGATTTCTGAGCGTAGAGCCAGGAATAACCCCTGAAGGCTGCCAGGTGTGACCCCCCCAAAAAAACAAACAAACAACAACAATAATAATTTTTTGTGATCAAAGTGAATTACAAATCTTTCACAGTAATATTTAAGGTACATAGTGATATTGAATTAAGGCCATTCCCACCACCACTGTTGTCCAGAAAGCATCTTATTCTGTTCAACTGCCTATTCTGTTTAAATCTGGTTCTTCTGGAGTAGACCCCCTCAGGGAGTGAACTGGGCAAATTACACATCAGTTTGGGGTGATGAGTAGGAACACAGTATTGTGGCAGTCAGAGATAAACTTTACTAAGAGTTGGGACAATCCTAAATATAAACTTTCCCTCATTCTTGTGGGATGATCCTAGAAAAATCTCTTAGCATCTAGATTTCTTTTGCTGAGAAACAGAATTAGCTGTGCCCATTGTAAAGATTTTTTTTTGGTTTTTGGTCTACACCCAGCGGTGCTCAGGGGTTACTCCTGACTATCTGCTCAGAAATTGCTCCTGGCAGGCACGAGGGACCATGTGGGATGCCGGGATTTGAACCACCTTTGGTCCTGGGTCAGCTGCTTGCAAGGCAGACACCCTAGCGCTATGCTATCTCTCCAGCCCCGATTGCAAAGATTTTTTTAAGTTGTACTAACACGAGGTTTCAAGACCTCAAATTCTTTTAATCAATTCTTTTATTTGACCAATTATTATCTTCCTATTATTTAATATTGCTGTCACAGAATCTCATGTTTGATTACTTTTGGTTAAATATATTAGAAGTCAGGAATAATAAAACATATCTGACTACACTTTTAAGAATTAATTAAAAACATTAAAAGATATTAAATTGCATACGACTGGAAGAGCAGCTACCAGGGTTTCTATCCCCAGATTCCCCCTATGGTCCTCCAGTACCACTAGGGGTCAGCACTGAGCACAAAGCCAAGAATAGTTCCGGAACTCCATGGTGTCAGGCCCCCACAGAATACAACAGCGAAACTAAACATATATTTTTTAAAAAGGAAAAGCACAGCTTTGTACCCCCAGAGCATATTAAAAATTAATTTCTGGGCCCGGGAGATAGCATGGAGGTAGGGTGTTTGCCTTTCATGCAAAAGGTCATCGGTTCGAATCCCGGTGCCCCATATGGTCCCCCGTGCCTGCCAGGAGCAATTTCTGAGCATGGAGCCAGGAGTAACCCCTGAGCACTGCCGGGTGTGACCCCAAAACCACAAAAATAAATAAATAAATAAATAAAAATAAAATAAAATAAAATAAAAATAAAAATAAAAATAAAAAAAATAATTTCTGACACAGGTTTAAGTTTTCTGTCGCTATAATAAGACAACGCGGGGAATTTTTGACTGTTTTCCAATGGGAGAAATATCTAATTACCTATGATTAATTCTAACAGTACGCATCTTAAATTACATATTAAAAATTGTTTAAATGTTGAGCTTTTTGGAAGCCCAACCAGGCTGCCGGTTCTCAGCCACTAGGGGATTTCTGGGCTGGACCACCCACTGTGTACGTGAAAAGCTTTGTCAGTCTGGGGCTTTTTATTATTTTTTATTTTTTTCCAGAGCTCCACACTGTAGCCCTGTGACCCTAGGAAGAACCAGAGGGAAAGAGAAAACACAGGGGCAGTTAATGAAGTTCCAGTCTGTGGCGCTATCCCCGATCTGGACCTGCACATATATTTGGACAATGAGCTTTAATTGGGAGCACTGTCTCTGGAACACTATCTCTGGCGTGAAAAAAGATGGAGGTTTTTTGTTTTGTTTTGTTTTTTTTTTTTTTTTTTTTTTTT
>PVKC010046116.1:0-11292 GCA_004027635.1 Crocidura indochinensis
GTTTATTTCTATAAATTCTTAGTTGGTAAATTTCTACTTTTTGTTGCATTAGATATAACCGGTAATTTTTATGGATACACACATATTTATTATTTATTTTTTATTTTTTATTTTTATTTTTTTTTGGTTTTTTGGGGTCACACTTGGCAGTGCTCAGGGGTTACTCCTGGCTCCATGCTCAGAAATTGCTCCTGGCAGGCATGGGGGACCATATGGGGTACCGGGATTCAAACCGATGACCTTTTTGCATGAAAGGCAAATGCCTTACCTCCATGCTATCTCCCGGGCCCCATATTTATTATTTTTTAAAGAAAACATTTGAGCAGACTTATAGAAAAATTTTATTTATTAGATATGTAAAATATTATTAATCATGATAATTAGACAGTTTTAAGCACATCTCTTCCCCATATACTATATGGTAGGTGAGGTGGAATATAAGGCTGGAAATTTCCTTTGCTTACACCATTATTCCAAGTTAAAACCATAGCACTTCTTAAAACATTTTTAGCCAATCCTAGACCCCTTAAAGGGAATGGAACACTTTCAACTGCCCAAGAGGGGGGGGGGGCAGTCCTTTTCAGCCATGCAGGAAAAGTTTGCACCGGTATCCACATGGCCTAGTTGATCCTTATTCTGAATCTTTATAGATATTAAAGGTTGCCCTGAGGCGTTCTCATACTTTTCAAACTTTACAGGAGAGCAAAACTCAGCAGCATGAAGAGATGCAGTATACGGACTGGTTAGTTCTAAAATGTTTTTTAACTTTTTGCACAGGAGAAACAGCATTTTTAAAAGCTTTTTCTCTGATTCTAAGTCTGATTCACAATTAGACCAATTTTTAGAACCCTTTACAGAATTAATAGTCTCAGAAGACTCCTGATTTTCTAATTTTGCCTTTTGAGTCATAGACTTAAATTTTGATCCACATCTGTAAGATTACAAATTTTTGTACCTATAGAAGAAGAGATTAGCTGATGGGCATTAGTAATTTTCGGAATGTCCTGGTCCATCCTGTAACCTGAAAAAAACAGTGACTAAATTTATGTAGCAACTTGAATAAAAATATTGCAATTAGTTGTTAAATCAATGTAGTATGAACTTGTACCTTAATATGAAAATTCTGATTACCTACTCGTCTTTAACCTGGTGCTTCCAGGGAGTTCTAGGTACTCTGATGACAAGATTCCTGCTTCCTGCACCTGAAAAGAGAATGAAATAGGAAAAAAAGAAAGGATAGAGAAAAGGTAGAGACAGCTTGCTAGACCAAGCCCCCGCGTGTGGGCACCAATCTGCTGCAGACTTTAATTATTAAAGTCTCTAAGCAAAACTTAGTGGGTATTTATTCCTCACTGGGATATCAAGCACGAAGGGACGAATATGAAATATGAATTATGAAATATGAAATGAAATGAAATAAATGAAGCCACACAGAATTACATGGTGTGATGAATGGTGGGGGAGAGACCAGAAAGAGAGAGTTTATTTCTTACATGGGCCTATTTATAGGCAGAGTTCAGGAATGCAGAGGGCGTAGCCAGGGAGAAAAGAAAAGGGGAATGAACCAATGAGATCAGAGCTAGAATTAGCATATGAAGAGACAGGTAGAGAAACCAGATACCTTCAAGGTAGTAGGAGGAGAGAGAGAGATCAGAAAGGAGCTCAGCAGGAGATTTTTGGCAGTTCTGGGAACTGTATTTTCTTTGTCTGAGAAAAAGCCTGATTTCTTATAATGGTAAAACATAAAGAGTGAGGTATCACAGCCATATATGGAATTATAGTCAAACAATCCACGCAAAAGGGTAAGCGGCCTTTTTGACAAATAGTTCCTTTTCATGAGTGCACTACACCTAAGAAGGCTAAGAAGCACTTCTGGTGTGTGCCCTTCCTGAGTGGGATATAACAGTTATGTCCTAGCAAGAGCACAGGGCTAAATACTATAGGAAACAAAAGAACATTCATACTAAACTCACCTAAGTTTCAAGAATGTTAAGCCAAGCTTTAGAAAGGGGAATATGCAGATATGTTTGTGGAATAATAATTGAGCTTGCTGGCATTTGAAGCTGAGCACAGTGCCCAGTGCAGACAGACAGTGAATAAATATTGGCAAAGTGAATGATAGGAGCATGTGGTGTGTGTATGTTGGGGAGAGGAGCGTGGTGTATGTGCATGTATGTGTGTGCGTGTGTGTTGGTGAGAAGACTGTGCTTCTGGCTATGAGTTTGAATAAGTGTTAGAAAGAGCCAGGAAACCTTGAGGGAAAAAACTTGACCAAACAATGAGATACCTCTAAGGCTGGTCCACATCCTCTGTGAAAAATGGGCAGGGTGACAGGTTCTGAGCACATAAGCTAGAGCTGGTTTGAACACTGTAAGGCAAGAACTGGGAGGAGTGTAGCACCTCTGGGAAAAGAGGAAGGCAATGGTAGAAAACAGCATTCAGTCTAATAAGAGGAACTCACAAGGAAATTACTGATTGGGTCGAGCTCACCAGGAATTCTGCCACTCAACAGTTCCTCTCTGGCAGAGGTAAACAGGAAATCACAAAGAAGGCACATGAGCTATAGTCACAATAACCATTGCTGCATTTATTCAGAATGCCAATGAAAATATAGCTGCTTTAGGAAAGTACACAATGTTTTCCATAGGGAGCATGTGGAAATCTATATACATAAGCAAATCATTTCTGTGCTCAGTGATCCATCAAAGCACACTGATTATTTGATTCTCTTTGCATGGATGATGGGTTCTACCTCCTCTCCTTGAGTAAAGGAAGGTCTTTAAATAGGTGTAGCAGCTTCAACTTTCTGCCTTCAAAAATGCCTGTCCTGAGGAAAACTGACTGCCAACAAAGTTGGCCCTCTTACCTGACTCAGACATGCAGTGAGAAAACCCAGGCTAGCTACATGGAAAGTTTGCAAAAGTGAACAGGTGACCAGTAGCTCTAGGCTGCTTCAGCTCCCTCAGCCATGGTATCAAAGAGCATGAAGACACCATCTTTATTTTCCCAGTAAACTGCTGACTTAAAAACCAGAGAGAATCTCTTCAAATATAATCTACCTAGAGAATCATGAGTGATAAGGATTGTTTCAACCTTTGGATTTTAATTTTTTGTTTGTTCTGGTGCTAGGGATCAAACCCTGGACTTAATTCTGCATGTCACATTATCTCTGAGACATATCCCAGGTCATAATCCACTACATTTTGAGATGATTTTTTATGAAATGAATCACCAGTAGTACCATGTGGCATCGTTCTTTTTTTTTTTTTGCATAGACACATTAAAAAGGAGAAATCTTACATGTCCAAACAAGTTCTTATCTAATGGAGATAAGAACACATAAATTTTATATTGCCATGGGGCCTTTAACTCTAAACACATGTCATAGTGACTTGGCTTAGGCTTTAGAAGATCAGACATTAACAATTCATGCATAAACCTTGGATATCATCTATGGAAACAGCACTGTTTTATACACCAGCACCAGGAATCAGACTTCTACCAGGGAAGGCTTAACTGCTGTCCTGGCATTGACTTACTCCAGAGTGGGTTCATGTGACAATCTGATTACTTGGTACAGCAACAACCTGCTTCCAGTGCAGGGTTCTCTGCATTGCCACCTAATGGTAAGTTGAAACCAGAAGACACTCTGTGTCACCCTAACTTTGACATAGGATCTGTACAGAAACTAGGATCTCTAACTACAGAAACCTGACAGCAACAACCGTGATTGTGAAGAGCTTTTACTGGGACCTAAGAGAAAGAATTTGGCTTAAACGAATTAGTATGAATGGAGTTTGGAGTTGGTCTTATGCCAGTATACTTCATAGGTAAGGTCTCCTTGTTTTTTTATGTCAGAGGATTTTAAAAGCATTTAAAAGAAATGTAGGTTTAATATAAATAGCAAGCAGCAGATAGTATACAAACCTATCTCACTCCAGACTGCAAATAATGCCCAGTTCTGATTGCATTTGACCATGTACATTGATACATTCTTTTACAAAACACTGCTTCTTCAACTATTTGTGGTAAAGAATTATGTCTCCCAACCTACACTGTCATAGTTATCATAGTTATACTTTTACCTAAATGTATCATTCCTAAATGCCTTAGCAATGCCCATTTCCTGTCTAAAGTTTTCACATGCTTACCAAAGTGGGAGAACCACCCAGCAATGCTCAGGACTTACTCCTTGATTTATGCTCAGGAATTACTCTCAGACGGGCTCAGAGAATCAAATGTGGAACTGAGAGTCAAACTAAGACTGGTCATGTGCAAGGCAAGAGCCTAATCTACTTTATTATTGCCCTGGCTCTCAAATTTATGTACATATGTACATATGTAAATTTATGTACATAGCTCAATAAAAACTTTAATGACTACTTTGCAAATGTTTATAGTATGAGGTCACTCTTTGCGCTGAATCTAGTAAATGACCTTTCTACATCAGGAAAAGATTACTTCAAACTGTCATACTCAACCTGAAGATCAAGAAACGGTTTCTAGTGGTTAGAAATCAGAAAATTACCCTTAATAATAAACATTCTGCTTCCACCCTGACTGAGAAAGTATTCCAACACTTGAATTAGTAGAGCCCACACAAGTTATGTCAGCTCCAATACAGATACTAACAATTAATGGGGTTCCAGACCACTTAAATTACTCAGAGTTTGGCTGCCAATCAGAGATTTTTAGGATAATCCCCTGGGTTTGTGAATCTGCTAGGAAAGCAGCATACAAGGCAAGTGTCCTACCCATTGTACTCTACAGGCAAGTGCCTTGCCTGTTCCAGTCCTATATCTGAGGAAAATGTTTAAATGTTGTTTTTAAGTTATAACATTCTGATTTACAAAGTTATTCATAGTTGAGTTTTAAAAATAAAATGGTTCCAGCATCAGTCCCAGCACCAGTGACAACTTCTTTTCCACCAAAGTTCCCATGTTTCATCCTAAGCATCCTCCCCTCAGTCTACCATCTTGGCAGGAAACTTTCTTTATAAGTTCAGTTGCTAAAGTTTGGGTCTCAGGATTTCAGTGTTGTTGATTCTGTGCTTTGGATATGCAGGTCTATCATTCCTTAACATCACCCATGTACCTGTGTTCCTTTGACTCCTAACTTCCATTATTTGTTTTTGTTTTGGGGCCACATCCAACAGTACTCAGGGCTTACTCCTGGCTTTGTGCTCAGGGATCATTCCTGGTAGTGTTCCGGGAGCATGAATTGAATGTGGTCTGCTGCCTGCAAGGCAAACATCTTCATCACTTTACAATTACAGTGGCTCTGTCTCTACCTCTGTTATTTACCATCTCTCTTTATCCCCCTCCCTTCCATTCTATTTCTTTCCTACTCCCTGTACTATTGTGCCAAGGTTGATCTTGATTTCCCCCTTTAGACCATTGCATTCCTTCATCCAGTCATTCTAAATATCACATGTAAGTGATATCCTGTGTTATGCCTGAGAATTTTTTAAGTGTTAAAAGGCTCTCCTGGCATCCCATATGGTCCCCCAAGTCAGGAGTGACTTCTGAGCACATAGCCAGGAGTAACCCCTGGTCGTCAAATGGGTGTGGCCCAAAAACCAAAAAAAAAAAAAAAGGCTACATGCATGTGTAACAGATTTATGTTCTCCTTATATAAGTTGGGGAAAAATAAGAAACTAGTAGCTGGCGTCTGAAGTTAGTATCCTCCAATTCAAATTACCCGAAAATCTTTATTTTAGTGCAGTGAGAAAGATGAAGGAACTGGAGCTGTTGAATTACACAGAGTTGTTCAGTGTCAGAAAAAGTCTGTTCCATTGAAATGCCACGTTCAACTGGACATATTAACCTTTTCTTTTTTTCACCATGACAAAGAATATGACAGGAGGAAAATGATAGGAAACTTGGGGGCACAAATAATATAGAGAAGATATCTAACAGAACAGAGGAGGCAGACATTAGAACAGGACTCTGGAGCAGTTTTTCTTTTCCTACTCCTCCCCCTTTTGCTCAGTCTCTCCCTCTTTTGCCATCTCACTCCTCACACTCTTCCAAGCATTCTCCCTCTCTTCTCCTCACCTGTCTCCTTCTCTCCTCCCTTTTCTTCCTTCACTCTTCCTATAGTCCCCCTCTACTCTCTTCCTTCACTCTCCTTCCTTTCTCCTCCTCTCCTGTGTCTTTCCATGTTTTCTCTTTATCACTCTACTCCTAGTATCCCTCTCTTTCTCTCTCTTCTCTCTGACTTCTTTCCTGTTCTCTCCAGCCCCCAGCCCTACCCTGTCTCCAGTGGGTATCTCTGCCTCCAGTTTGCAGTATGTAGAAAAGGTGGGGGGATTTGTGCAGTTCTCAGAGCACATGAAAGAAATTCTATTTACAATGCAAAGCAGGGTGGTTTTCATTATATGAGCCTTATGTGGCTCTGAGTGCACAGTAATAATAGAAAGGAGTGGGTTCCTGTCTCATTCATGATTAGGTTCAACTTTTAATAATCCAAGAAGCCTTCACTGCAACCTCTGTCACAGCAAACCTTCTGTTACCAATTAAGGTAATAGTTTTCAAAATGATTAAATCTCAAGGTAATGGCAAATTCACTCATAACAAAATCCTACAGGAACCGTTTCATTTAGCATGGGTCCCAATTCTCAGCATGTTTATATCAATTCTGACTGTAGAGTGGTGGAGGGCATCATCACTGGTATAGCAAAATGAACCCACAGACTAAGAGGAAGAAATGTTTGGTTAATCAATATAAAATAACACTTTCCCCCTATTATAGTACATGTGAAATGTTATAATGATATAGCTTAAACAAAGTCATGTCTGTAATACTCATTGTTTTATCCCATCATTAGCTGATGTGATATAAATTGCCGTCAGAGAAATAAAAGAGGCCCATTAGGCAAATCATCTGTCCCCAGGCACCAATGATAAAGTGCTCCCTAATCATTTTTCACATGTACTTTGTTAAGGATGGGTTAAGTGACAGGTTGTTCAGTTCTTACTAATGCTTCCCTGAAAAGAGTTGGTAAGATTATAAGCAGTTTGTTCAGTACAGCGCTGTCCGTAGTTCTTCTTACATTTATTGCCTGACTGTCTAAGGTTTAAATTTTAAGTAGCATTTTTTTTGGCTTTTTTGGGTCATACTAGGTCACACTCAGGGGCTACTCCTGGCTAGATGCTCAGAAATCATTCCTGACTTTGGGGACCATATGGAACACCGGGGATCGAACCAAGGTTCATCCTGGGTTGGCCAAGTGTAAGGTAAATGCCCTACCGCTGTGGTATTGCTCTGGCCCCAAAGTAGGGTGTTTTTTTGGTTTTTTTTTTGTTTGTTTTGTATCTTTGAATATTATTCTCTGTCCTCACTTTCTGATTCCTTTCTAGTCAATCCTCTATGAAACTTAAAAACATAAAGATGATGAGTATGGGTAATGATTCATTGCCATAGATTATTGCTCTGCATACTCAAGACATGTCAGTGTCCAGATTTTGGATGTCAATTCTCAAAGAAACCAGTCCTATTTCTTCAAAGATATTTAAATAACACGGGAAAGCATATAAGCCAAGCAGTTATAAAGATACCGGAATTTCCAAAAGTATAATTTATTACAAGTTATCAGAATAGAAATGTAAAAATAGAAATGTAAGCATGCTATAGTGAATACTGCAATACAACTTTAAGTGATAAGTGATCAGCTTCTTTTGTGCAAGAGTAAAAAGAAAATAATTCTGGGATTTACCACTTTAATGATAACCTCTTAAGCTATCTGAGGTGGAACATCTTGATCAGTTTTCTTGAATTGAGTGTTTCTAATGCATGTTGATTGATGCAACAGCCACAAATACCATCTGGCCAGGTTTTCTGCTGGTGTATTGTCTGAACTAATCTTAAATCTTACTATTTATTTTAACATTGAAATCAAAAGAGATTTAGTGCAGGAGCAATAGTGAGACACTTGTGTATCTTAATAGCCTTTGGGAGTTATTTTCTCTTTCAAGAATAATTTTTCTAAGATTAGCTCTTGTCACATATTCAAGAAAACACTTAAGTCTGCAGAAAAAGAAGACAGCACTGCCCCAGATGGATTCTGTATCTTCACATCCTCATCAGCTCCTTTTCATTTTTTTCTTTTTATAAATATAAGAAGGCTCCCAGAGAGAAGAAGAGGGGGCTGATGGGGGAATAAGGTAGAATCTAGACAGTTGCAGAGATGCTGATAGTCTGGTATTGGGTGTGATGTAACAACAGTGTCTTGCTAAAACATTAATACTGATACTGCTATAAATCGCGGTGAACACAAACATTTTTTGGTCCATATATCCAGCTATGTTCATGGCTTACTCCTGGGTTTGTATTAGGGGATCATTCCAGGAAGGGCTCAGAGAATATATGTAGTGTCACTATTGACCAAATTTGGGCTGTGACATGCAAGGCAAGTGCCTTATTCATTGTACTATTCTCCAGCCCTGAATATAAAATATTTTGTTTGTATTTTGGGCCATAACTAGCAATTTTCAGGGCTGACTTCTCACTCTACATTCTTAGGGATCACTCTGGTCTTGCTCATAATGCTGGGGATTGAACCCAGGCTGGCTAACTGCAAGGTAAGCACTCTACACACTGTATTATTGTTCAGCCTCTTACTGCAAAAATTTTAAAATGAAAAGAAAACTTGAATTTTTAATTTTCAACAGTAAAAAGTTTTTTCCTTGAGGGGAAAAGTAGATGAGAAAGAGAGTTTAAAAGGCAGAGCACCTTATGTATGAACCACTCTGGATAGCTTTTTGCTTTCAATGGCAAAATGGCAGGTACAGCTGGGGTAGGGGAAGTAGAAATGATTTTAAACATCTATTAATGCTTGTGCAGAAACAACACAAGCTGCCTTCCAGTGAGATCTGCTGGCTTCATGAAACAGCATTTGGACTTGGTGGCCTGCTTGTTTTACAATAATGAGTGCTCAAATATTTGTACTTTACACCAATAATGGGCCAGGACTAATGATTCAAGTTGTGATCTAGCTTCAGCTATGATGTCTAATAATTCAAATGATGGAAGGCTGCATACTTGTCACTGAAATTTGAAGATTACTGATGTCTGAAATATTTGGTGAAGCTAGATGGATTTTGCAAGGATAAAATCCTTGCAACAGCAGAATTCACACTTTTCTGAGGAAGAGCATGCTCTCTTTCTCGCCCAAGAGCAATTTAAAGAATCACAGAATGAAAAGGTGGTGTTGAACTCAAGTGGCAGATGAGGGTCACCAATCAGGCACTCAGACAACTCTACCTGCCAGAAGGAATAAAAGTGATGTAAGATTATTAGGAAAGCCCTGTGGTCAGTCTTTCAGATCCCTGTTGGTAGTGTAATTCTGGATCGATTCTTTGAGCCTCAGTTTCTTCTTTTAATGTAAGTCATAAAACTGTCTGAATCTTCACTGCTCCAAGTGACAAATGAATAAGTTATACATGCAGCATGCTCTGCATAGCACCTGGACCAATGCGAAACTTCAATAAGACTTATACTTCAGTACATATATTGAAAGTCTAAAAATGTTTGAAGAGTGGTGTAAAAAAGTATACTTAACTATTACTTTTAAAAATTGATTCCATGTATTTATGCTCAACAATTTTCAAGTATGCATCCCTCAAAATGGGCACATTATCCCAGGTTAAGGTAAATGTGAGTACTTGATTCAAGATAATCATTACTAAATAAAGCCTACCTAAAGGAAGACTTCTCCTTAGTCAGGTTTTTAATCTTCACAACTACCACTGAGCCCAACTAGGAGTAACTCCTGAGCACAAAGCCACGAGTAAAGCCTGAGCATGTTTAAGGGTGCTTAGCCAAAAAGAAGGAGACAATGTTTGCTCTTTCTTCATCTTGAGGATGTTGAAACAGGCATGCAAAACATTAAGCAAGAACATTGCATCTATATTTTAAATAGTTTTAATTTATTCACAGTGAGTGACAGTTACAAAATTGTTCATGATTAAGTTTAGATGTATATAATGTCCAACAACTGTCTCTTTTCCAGTGTACATTTCCTGTCCCCAATGTCCCCAGTTTTTCTCCAACCTTCCCCCACAACCCCTAACTGCCTCTACGGTAGACATTTTTTGTCTCTCTTCCTTTTTTCCTTTGAGGAACTGTGGCTTGCTATTGTGTTAATAAAGGAATATCATGCATATCACTTTATTACTTTTTAGCATCCAGATCTTGAACAGCGTGATTATTTACAACTGTCATTGTCATAGTGATCTCCTCTCCTCCTTAACTACACTTCTCCACATTTTGTGGCAAGCTTCCTACCATGTATTGGTCTTCCCATTGGTCATCTCTATTGTCTCTATATAATAATACCACACTACCACTTATTTTAGTGTCATACAAATAACTGTGATCATTCTGTGTTTATTCCTCTCCCTCTGACTCATTGTGCTCAGCATAATACTCTCCATATCTATACACATAAAAGCCGACTTTATGACCTCATTTTTTATAGCAGCTATGTAGTATTGCACTGTGTAGATGTACGGACTTTGTTCTCCATCCATCTGTTCTTGGGCACTTAGGTTTGTTTCCAGATTCTGACTACTGTGAATATTGCACCAGTGAACATAAGAGTGCAGAGGACTTTTTGTACACTGTGTTTTTTGGATTCCTAAAGTATATTCCTAGGAGTGGTATTGCTGAGTCATATGGAAGTTCAATTTCTCATTTTGAGGAATGTCCATATTGTTTTCCAAAAAAGAATGAACCAGTTTACATTTCCACCAATAGTGAATGAGTGTCCCTTTCTTTCTGAAACTACACCAGCACTGGTTCTTGTTCTTTGTGATATGTGCCAGTCTCTGTGCTGTAAGATAATATTTCATTGTTGCTTTGCTTGCATCTCTCTGATGTGAAGCATTTTTCATGTGCTCTTTGACGATCAGTATTTCTTCTTGGAAGAGGTTTCTTTTTATCTCTTCAACTCCATATTTTGATGGGGTTAGACGGTTTGTTGGTTGATGGTTATTAGTTCTACCAGTATATCTTAGATATTGACCTTTTATGAGATGGCTATGTGGTAAACAGTTTATCCCACTCTGTGGGCAGTCTTTGTCTTCTGGTAATTGTTTCCTTTGAAGTGTAAAAGCTTCTTGTTTTTTTAATTATTATCTTTATTTAAACACCGTGGTTACAAATATAATTGTACTTGTATGATTACAGTCATGCAAAGAACACCCCCCTTCACCAGTGCAGTATTCCCACCACCAATTATCCAGAACTACCTACCCCCCATACCCCCCCATACCTGTACACATGACAGGC
>PVKC010046117.1:0-11299 GCA_004027635.1 Crocidura indochinensis
GAAGGAAGAAAGAAAGAAAAAGAAAAAGGAAGGAAGAAAGAGAGAGAAAGAAGAAAAATTCAGTCTTAAATGGCCCAACTCCATGACTAAATTCAAATAATATGAGCAGTTGAACCCTTTTAGATAAAATTGGAATCAGGAAAAACTCAGGAATTATTTTAGAATTGGAGTGGGCCAAGGCCCCACACACACCCTGCAACTGGAAAACTCAGGAATCTTCCCACACTCACCATCTTCTAGACAGAAAAAATTTAGCCCAGCTCCTTGATCAAGTTCTAAAAGAAAATAATGACCATCAATACTTCCCAGGTAGTTCAGCCCCAGATAATACTCCTGTGGAATTCTCAGAATTGAGGTGGGAACGGGGTTTCCCTGATCCCCCTTTCTGCATGAACCATATCAGTCCAGTGCCACATCCTACAAGCTCTGACAGAAATGGCTCTGTTCCACGACTTAATTTTATCAAACTGCGAAGCCAGCAAATTTCTTTCAGATCTATACATCCTAGAAACTTCAAAATTTTATAGTAGTGTCAGTTCAATAGTATCACAAGCTATCTAGTGGAAAATTACATAGTAATCTCACTGAACTACCCAGTTCAGTGGCCTAAATAGTAACACAGAAGACTCAAGTAGCATCCATTCACAGCCCAGTAATCCTTAGATACTGACTTTGGCAACACCATAAAAAGTTATAGCAATTATTTCAAATTGACAATTGTTGATCTAAGTTTTGATCATTTTATTTTCTTTTGTGGTGTAACAAAATGAAGTGAATTTGTTTGTGGCTGCAAAGAGGCAGGGTATGTGGTGTTTAGGAAATTGGAAACACTTGTGAAAGGAAGGTCACATTGGGACTGATGTTTGAACATTTAATTCCTGCAACTGCTGCATTAGGAACAACTTAATAATCAAGGTGTTATTTAAAAAAGGAAAAGAGAAAAGTTCAATCCTTTGAAGGACCATGGTCCCTCTACTTCTGGAATTGTGTCTTATGTGCACAATGCTCCAAATAAACTATTACTCACTTCTTAGATGTACAATGAGCTCCAGTGTCTCCCCCCCCCCTTTGATTGCTATTCCTTGGCTCCTAACCAGGTCAAATGTCCCCTTTTATATACTCTTGGGGTATCATATATCCTCCTTGGTATTGAGCAGAACTTTATATTTATTTCTGTGGTTATCCAATGATATATGTTTCTCTGTATACCCTACCAGTGGTCCTCAAACATTTTAAACAGGGGCCCAGTTCACTGTCCCTCAGACCCTTGGAGGCTAGACTATAGTAAAAACAAAAACTATGAACAAATTCCTATGCATACTACATATATATTATTTTGAAGTGAAGAAACAAAATGGAAACAAATATGTGGTTTGTGGGCCATAGTTTGAGGAACACTGAGAGACTATATCATCCAATTCTGACTTTTCTTTTTCAGTTACATCAAAGTTTTAAGCACTGGAGTTTAAAGGTTAAGGTGCTTATCTTGTATGTAGCCAATTTCATTTTGATTCCTGGTACAACAATGTTACCCTGAGAACAGTAGGGAGTAACCCAGGAGCACAGAGTCAGACTAGCCTCCAAATACAATAGGAGGCCCATATGCCCAGACCCCACACAAAAAGGAGCCAGAATTTTATTAGAAGTTCTAACCTCATTTAAGTGTGTCTTAGCTCTGTGAGATTTTAGAAGACTGCAAACCCTTTCATGGATCTTCTTCCATGTGGACTGGGAACTGGAAAGAAACCTATGGGTCAGATGAAACAAGGTGAAGTATTATGCAGTGAATAAAAAGGATACTCATAGTACATAACTAAATGGTGACTATAATTAATAGAATGGTTACAGAAAGCAGCAACATACCAAATAGCATGCATAATGTACTTGAACATATTTTATTAAACCTATGCAAAGGAGAAACTACAGAGCAAGAAGAATAACCAAGACGTTAAGAACAGCATCCTGGCAGCGCTCAGGGGTCACTTCTGGCTCTACACTCAGAAATCACTACTGACAGGCTTGGGGGACCATATGGGATGCCGGTATTCAAACTACCGTTCTTCTGCACGCAAGGCAAATGCCTTACTTTCATATCACCCCAGTCCCATGCTATCTAAAATTTTATACAGGGCAAGTGATAACTCAAGGGCTGAACCCAAGCTATGAATGCAAAAGGACCAGATTCAATCAGCACAGCATGATTCTCCAGCAACGTCCTCCAAGGAACCCCTGAGAATTGACAGGTGTAACTCCTAAACCAATAAGCAGGACTTAAGTAGAAAAAAATAACTTAAAAACGTTAGCCTGGGCCAGAGATAGCATGGAGGTAAGGCATTTGCCTTGCATGCAGAAGGATGGCGGTTCGAATCCCGGCATCCCATATGGTCCCCTGAGCCTGCCAGGAGCGATTTCTGAGCATAGAGTCAGGAGTAACCCCTGAGCGATGCCGGGTGTGACACAACCCTACCCCACAAAAAATGTTATCCTGGAGCCGGATTGATAGTATAGCTGACAGAATGTTTACCTTGCACAAGGTCAACTAGGGACCAAGACAAGTTCGATTTCCAGCATCCCATAAGATCCCCTGATTCTACCAGGAGCTATTTCTGAGTGTGGAGCTAGTAGTAACCCCTGAACATTGCTGGGTATGGCCTAAAAACAAAAATATGTTATCCAAATTAAAAATTCTTAATTTACCTGAGTACCACTAGGTATGAATTGATGTAGTCCCTATCTTTGCTGGGCCCAAGCATCAACAAGTACCACAAGAAATGGCCGACAAGTACCACAATGACTACTTAGAATTCCCCCCACCACCACCAATACCTCCAGAGAGAAATTTAATCCTGATTTTGGGGGGTGGGGGTACACCTAGTGATGATGCTTGGGTTCCATGTGGGATGCCAGGAATCAAATCCAGGTGAGCTATGTGCAAGAAAATTGCCTTACTTGCTTTACTATCTCTGTATTCCTAATCCTGATTTTTTCTTTCATAAGACATTTTATTTTATATCTCATTGTACTTCAGGCCACCCAGATCAAAATAAACCACAGGTCTTACAGCATCTTTCAGTTCCTCGAACACAAAGCATTTTCTTTCTGCTATAGATTTTTCTCCAACACTGCTTTCTCTGCCTAGATGGGGGTGATATAAGCCCACAAGGTCATGGGTTCTGACCCTGACGCATGCAGAACAGAACAGACACAAATGGTGCTATCTAATTGCCTGTAGTCTGTCTGTTCATATTACATAACTTGAAAATATATAAACATCCAATGGTGTTGGCAGAAAAACTAGTTCCCTACTCCTGGCCTAGACAGTTGCTAACTCATCCCACTAAAATTAGCACCTGTTCACCCTTCAGAGCTCTATTCAATAGCTGGTTCCCTAGAAAAGTACTTCCTATCCCCTTCTGTAAAAGAATTCAGTTTCCTCAGTGCTCAAAGTCCAAAATTATCCCCCATTCATAGCCCTTAGTCTAACATACATTTGACAATCCTTAAATTATAATCTGTCACTATTCCAAGAATGAAACTAGAACTGAGACTTCAGTTAATACCTCATCCCAGAGTCTTGTAGAGTTTGAATGCCTCAGTAGTTTTTTTAGCAAATTCCTTTGGTATGATTAAATTCATTCTTTTTATTTGTCATTTTCAGGAAAGGAGTGGAAACCAGTTCCTAAATTCTGAGGCAGAAGTAGTAGTTTGATCATGAAAAGTATAGGCATTGTTTATTTGTGTGCGTGGGGGGTGTTGGGTCACATCTGGCTGTGCTCAGGGGTTACTCCTGGCTCTACACTCAGAAATCGCTCCTGGCAGGCTCAGGGGACCAAATGGAATGCTGGGATTTGAACCAACCATCTGTATGCAAGGTAAATGCCTTACCTCCATGCTATCTCTCTGGCCCCGGCATTGTTTATTTTTTTAAAAAAATAAAGAATTTGAATAATTTAGATAAAAGTATTCTCTTTGATAATTGCACAACAAACACTAAAATTGACAGGCACATTTGGGAATCAGTCCAGTTGTACATATGGTCAACATGCTAATGAGCTCCTATACAGCTGCTCCAGTTTGGTTCTGGGCTAACTTCCATTTCACCCATCCCAATCCTCTCTGGAATAAGCACTTCCCACTGGTTTCCAGGGAAACAAGAAGAGAGATATAGCTATATCTACACAATCCATTAGCAGCCCAGGAAAACAAAGTACAGCAAAAGAAAGTACCACCTAAAAGCACTACCATGTTTCAGAAATCATAAAGGGGGCTAGTACAGTGGGGAAAGTGCTTGCTTGCCTTGTATGCAGCTGATCTGGCTCAATCAATGGCATCCCATATGGACCCTGAGCCCTGCCAGGAGTAAATCCTGAGTGCAGAGCCAGAAGTAACCGGAAGTAACTGAGTGTGCGCCACCACCACCACCACCCCCCCACAAAAGTAAAGAAACCACCAGAGAGGTAAGTCCTCTGGCATTTTTAAGAAGATAAAGTAAAAGCAATTTTGTTTTGTTTTGTTTTTCTTCAGTCATGTAAAAGGCAAACACTCCCTGCTATACTATCACTCTGGCCCTGAATGGGATAAAAATATTTTTAAGCTACCAAGAGATCACTTTAAGTAATTAGGCTTTATTTAGAAATTTTGAGGAAGAAGAGAAAGTTTTAGAGTAAAGCACTCGAGAAAGAATGAGGTACTCTCCAAAGGCAGAAAGAGCCAGTACACATCCCAGTATTAAAGTATAAAAGTGCATATATCAAGAGAAATGATGCAGGCCAAATGTGATTGGTCACTATGTACCCTGGCAATACATGTACACAGCAGGGACACATGGGCCCACACAGCACATGTGCACAGCAGCAACAGATGGGCCCAAGAAACACATCTGCGTACCCAAGACAGCATTTTAAAAGAGACACCAGCTGGACACTAAATGCTTTTTTGTAGGTCTTAAAAACAATTCTTACATTTGTTGCCATTATTTTGATATACAAGCACTACATTTGAAACTGTGAGAAGGATGAATCAACAAGAGCTGTCAGAGCCTTTATTACAGCCTTCCCTTCCTGCAATTGGGAAGGGGAGGATGTGTGTGAAAAAATGCGACACTAGCCAGATGGTGGAAATGGGGAACAGGCTCTAGAGTGTTCCTTCTCCTCCTGGAATTTTTTTTTCAACCCAATTTGTTTAAAGTGTTTTTTGTTTCTTTTATTAAAACCTCAGGCTTCTTCTCGCTCTCAGATCTGTCTCCCACCTCTCCTTGCAAACTTGGTCCTTAATAAGTTCAGTATTAAGCTACAAAATAAAGTATCTCTGGGCCAGAGAGATAGCATGGAGGTAGGACATTTGCCTTGCATGCAGAAGGATGATGGTTAGAATCCTGGCATCCCATATGGTCAACCTGATAATTGCCCTGGTATGCCCTGGTTTGCATATTTCCCCAAATGCAGGACTTTCAGAACTGAAATAAGATAAAACCAGATTCAACCAGATCCTGGGCAAATCTAATGACCTTTCTGTGACCATGTTATTCTTAATTTCTATGGATTAAATTCATAGTCAAATTAGGTACAGTTTAGAATAGTTTAGAATACCTGAGTATATAGACTGACTCCTCAAAGACAGATGGCAAAACTCTGGCTTGCAATTGTGTTGACTCCTGTACTCAAAATTGCTAAAAAATATTTTTCCACTACCTTCAAACAGAGCTCAAACACCTTAGCTTGGCTCCCATAATTCTTTCTATTAAACCTTTCAGCCTTGGAAGCCTTATTTCCCAGAACTGGTCTAAAAACTAGAAGTTGACATTGTTCATGGCTTCAAGCCTTCAGTGCCTTCACCTTCTCACTTTTATCTCCATTACTCTGTCACAATCCACCACCATGAGTCCCAGTCATGAAAAGAACCCTCCCCACAAGGCCCCAATGAAAATGCAACCCCTCCATGAGACATTACAGAGATGCCTTCTTCCTACTTCTACTCCTGTAGTATTAGGACTGTAGTAGTCTCAAGGTTGTACCTCACAGAAAGCTCTCTGTGTATATATGCATTTTTTTATTTTAATTTATTTTTTGGTTTGTGGGGACCAGAAGTTCTCAGGGATTACTTCTGACTGTGTGTTCAGGACGCACTGTTAGCAAGGCTCGTGGATCAAACTTAGCATATTGCATGAAAGGCAAATATTCTACCACTGTACTATCTTTCCAGCATGCATAAGCATTTTTTAAAAATCAGCTGTTAGGTTGTCAATTTTCAGAAATTAGAAGTTATGTTCAAGTTATGTGTAAGACACATTAGCACATTAGAAGTAATGTCTTAAACATGTAAATGTCTAAAACATTTTATTCCAGGCTGAGCAGATTTTCCAGCCCTGTTTTCCTTCTGAGGCACTGTTTCAATCATGGAAATTTGACATGCCTTACATATATCTAGTTCCAAAGCCTGGGAATTTGATTGAATCGATATGAGGGAATTCTTTAATGAGCCAAGGTTGAGAATCACTGCTCTATTCCACAGACACTTGTTTAAAGAAAAAAAAAGGCTGAATGAATGCAGAAATAACACATTTATTTAAAGAAAAATGAGTTTCCACGATCATCATCTCAATGTAATTAACTTCTTACTAACTTGAATTTTTCTTACATTTGGATTAGACTTTTACTCAATTCATATCATGACCCATCTTTTCTTTCATGAAGATATGTTTGTTCTTCTGTCTAGTGTATGAATCATAGGAAATCAGGAATGTATCATGGTGTGTACATTTCTCATAATAAGTGTTGGATAATACATATTCAATTCAATCCTTTAGAAAGGTAGTTTAGTTAGAGAGTTGACTACACTATCATGATAATATTAATGAGTGAGAGAAGTAGAATGTCTGTCTGGAATACAGGCAGAGAGAGGTTGGGAAAGGAGGGATATGGGGGGCATTAGTGTTTGGAAGATAGCATTGGTGAAGGGGGGGTGTTCTTTTTATGACTGAAATCCAAGTATAACCATGTATGTAATCATGGTGCTTAAATAAAGGAAAAAAATTTAGAAGGTGACAACAGAAACAAAAAAAATATATGGAAGGAAAAAATCTTGTGTACTAATTATAAGGAGCTTAGGTGCTATGTGAAAACAAGATACATAATTAAAAGCCATAAGCTTTCTCCATCTTGACACATAGAAGTGTTTTGTGGCCTATAAAACATAGATCTTTGATATTGCACAATATTATAAATAAGAAAGTGAGACCTAAAAGGTCAACTATTTGTGTGTTATCTAAAAGAATTTAGAAATTGAGTCAGAAAAAAAAAAAAGAATTTAGAAATTGATGTACATGACCATTCAAGTCTCCTAACAATTCCCAATCCAAGACTTTTCCCTTTTCCATTTAAAAATAAGTATTGGGGCTTAAATGATAGGGCACTTGTCTTGCACTTAGCCAATCTGGGTTAAATCCCCAGCATCCCACATAGTCCCTCAAGCCTGCCAGGAGCAATTATTGAGAGCAGAGTCAGAAGCAATCCCTGAGTATCACCAGATGTGGCCCAAAACCTAAAAAATAAAATAAAAATAAAGAGCTCACCATTATTTGCTACATTTTATTAAAGTATTTGAAGAGCATTCTGTCATTTCTGGTTTTTTGTTTTTGCTTTCAGTACTCAGAAATCATTCTGGTAGACTAGGAAAACAGATGGGATGCTGGGGATCAAACCTGAGTCCGTCCTGGTCAGCTGCATGCAAGGCAAATGCCCTAACTGCTGTGCTATTGCTCCAGCACCTAGTCTATCTTTTGTTGTTGTTGTTTTTGTTTTTGTTGTTTTGTTTTGTTTTTGGGGGGCCACATCTGGTGATGCTCAGGGGTTTCTCATGGCTATGCGCTCAAAAACTACTCCTGACTTGGGAGACCATATGAGATGCCGGGGATCAAACCGAGGTTGGTCCTGGATCAGCCACATGAAAGGCAAACATCCTACAGTTGCGCTATCACTCCAGCCTCTAGTCTATCATTTTTGAAAAACTCTAGTCATTGCCACAAAAACAAATACACTGCAACTTTTTGGTCTAGCTCAAACTTAGTTTTCCTATTAAAATTTCAGGGTCACTTTGCCTCTGGGACACATTTACTTCAAGTTCTATTATGAGCAATCATCTCATTTTGCTATGGGGATTTATTTCTTTCTTTCATGAGGAATAATGCACAGAAAGTCAAAATCTAACTGAAAGAGCTTTCTTAAAAATATCTTCAGTGGGGACCAGAGTCTTTGCGGTCATGGGGGTCTGAAAAGCTTACAACCGAATGCCTCCAATAAATGGAGCTCCAAGGCCTCTGCTCCCACAACCGTCACCCCTCTTCTTTCTCCTGGACTCCAGGGCCATCCCTGGGTGCCTGCCCTGGAGGGACACAGAGGGGAGGACTTTAAAGAGGATCCCAGGCCTTCCCCACTCCCCACCCAACACAAGAGGGGTGGACTTGGAGAAATTGGTGGCAACTTTCCTGCCCCATCAGTCTCTATTTTCAAAACTGCTTGGGGCACTAGTGCCAGTACACATAAATTATAGATAGTTTAACAGGGTACCATCGGGTTCATAATCTTAGAATGCTTTTAGGAAAGGAAACGATATGCTCAAGACCCACTGGACAGTATGTCATGATCTAAACTCCATATACAGGGTCTACTACCATATTACTTAGCTTTCTAGACTTGAAAATTAGGACTGTTTTTAAAAATGCTCTATAGACAATCTAATCCATGAAGACTTTCTTCAGTAAAGTTTATCAACACTAACCATGATTGGTTTAGAAAATGGAAAACCATTACACTAGAGTAGCCGGGTTTACATATATATTTATATTATATATTTTCTCTTTTTCTTTTTTATTTTATTTTATTTTATCTTATTTACATTTACTTTTTCCTTTCAAAAGAGCATCCTTTCTCACAGCACATGGTCCAGTTTTTCAATTGTAACCCATGGATTTATCCACAGTGCATGCCCAAACAAGCACATGAGTTTATGTGTTTGCCATACCAATGTCTGGCCAATGTCCTCTGTGACTTATGTCTATTTCATGGTATTGACTCCATATAAGTACTCATTTCCATTTCGTTTAGCTTTCAATACTCGAATACTATGACTTTTTCCAGAAAGACTCCAAAAACTATGGAATACATAAGGCCTCTCTTAAGTATAATCTACCCTTATCGTGAATGACTGCCTAGAAAATGGAAAACCTTTATATCAGACTTGCCAGCTTTATCTTATTTTATTTTTTTAAACATTCTGTTCCCTTTCATTTGGATCAGCTTTTAGACTGTAACCCACAGGTCGATCCTTAGTGTCTGATGATGTACGCACATGAACGTACAGGTCCACCATACCTATGTCTGCTTAATATACGTTTCCAATATACAGAATGCCTACGTTATATACTGTCCTTCCCCCCTTTGCTCACCACCTTACAAGCTCGTTTATAGTCCTTCATTCCCTCACCCCCACCTGCTATTACCCTATATTTAACCCTTTTTATCCTCAGTTCTTGGCTCATCATGATTATTATCCCTACTCCGGTCAGCTGCCAACCAGTTCCCAAAGTGAAAAGATAGACTCTCAGAGAAGAAACCAATACTCTGCTGCTATTGATTTACTTTCAATGGCCTCCTATCCTCCACTTCCCTTTACTGTGAACCTTTGCTTACTACCAGACTCGGTTTCTGAGAAGTCCCCACTCAAGGACATTTCCTGATTTGGGACTACTGGGAGCCATTTTTTAGACTCCACAAGGCCAATACACAGATCAAAGTGGTGCTCTGAATTTTACACCTTCCCTCCTAAATTATTTCTAAAGACTTAAAAGGAACATGTATATCTCCTTTGGATATTTATTTAGACGAATTCCCTTACCAGGTATAACCCTTATTGAATATCTCCTTATATAGTGACAATTTTCCCCATTGTTTTTTTGGATCTGTTCAATAAGGAATTCTGGAAGAAAAGTCTCTCCATTTAGAGTTCATGTTCGAAGTTATGCAACCAAGTTGGACTTATTCTCTAGGCCCCAATATGCACCAATAATACCTTGTAGCATTGTTCCTTTTTTGCATAGGAACATTAAAATGGGAAAATGTTACATATGCAAACAAGTTCTTATCTAATAGAGAACACACAGATTTTGTAATGCAGTGGGGCCTTACACCCTGATCATTGCATAATGACTTGGCTTAGGTCTCAGAAGAACGGGCATTGTCTATTCATCACATCTGATCCATGGGTACTATCTACAGAAACAGTCACGGTTGTTTATAACATCACCAGAAAGCAAACCTCTACCAAGGAAGACCCTACCGATGCCCTGGCATCGCCTTACTTCAAAGAGGATTTTTTTTAGCACCCAGACAACTTAGCAACAGCAATAACATGGGCTTTCAACATTGCCCTCTAATGGTGAGGTGAAACTAGAGTACACTCCACATCATCCTGATTTCAATTTAGGATATGCCCAGAAACCAGGATCTCTTTCTACAGAATCCTGACACCAACAACAGTGTTTGTGCGAAAAAATTTTACTGGAACTACAGAGAATGACTCAGGGGTAGGACTACCTACTATGCCTGTAGCCCATAGTTGGTCTTACACCAGAATACTTCAGGAGTAAGGTCTCCTTGTATTTAGGCCAAGGCTTTTCCTTTCTGTTTCCTCCATATTTTGCTGGGTCTCTGCAAAATAATTATGCTATTGCTTTAAGGAGTTCGTTGGTGATACAATCATTTTCACAAATATACTTTGTTTTTTAATAATAATTTTTATTTTGACGGAAGTGGATTACATATCTTTCACCATAATATTTTAGGTACATAATAACATTGAATCAGGGGAATTCCCATTACCAAAGTTGTCCTCCCTCCAGCCCTTTTCAGCTTGCATCCCATATCCCCAGCCCTTACCCCCTGGGCTGCTAGTATAAGTGGTACCCTCCATTATTTTCCCCTCAATTTGAGAGGCAGAACTAGATGGTTCAAGTTATGTAGATCTGTTTGAAGAAGAGAAAAGCAATAAAATGGAGTAAAAATCAAATAAGTCAAAAATGGGCAGAGTCCTTCTAGAGGCTCTCAACATCAGTTTGAGAGAAGAAAGGGGAAAAGGAAGAGAAATACCACATCACTACAACAAGAAACATCAGGGCCCAGAGAGATAGCACAGCGGCGTTTGCCTGCCCTGCAAGCAGCTGATCCAAGACCAAAGGTGGCTGGTTCGAATCCTGGTGTCCCATATGGTCCCCCGTGCCTGCCAGGAGCTATTTCTGAGCAGACAG
>PVKC010046118.1:0-11316 GCA_004027635.1 Crocidura indochinensis
GATAAACTTCCTGAGTTTATCATCCTTAAAAAATGCACAGTGAAGCTCTGAGGAGATTCAGGAAGGAGTCTGTAAAGGCTGGAAAATGAGTTGAGATGACCTCCTGGTAAATTAGATACAACAATTTCACAAGAGACTATAAGAAAAATGGAGGGAAACATCAGTAGAACAGAACACCTGTGATAATGTAATCAAGGGTGATAAATAATACAGATTTTTGAAATGATAAATTATGACAAGTCAAATTGGTGGATTTAAGGAGACTTACAAGACTAGGAACTGAGTCCAGCCAAACAGATGTTGAATGTTTGGAATTTGGGAAAGCACTTAGGGAGAGCTCTCAAAACATTTTACTTGCAAAATTAGTTCAGATTGATTTGGATATGAACATGCAGCACATCAGACAGCAAAGAGCAACACAAGTAAGATGTCTGGCAGAAAGGAAGGTATGAAGAAGAGGAAACAATTTTTTGTGTATCTTTTTATTTTTCTACAGAAAATAAGTTTTACTGTCTTTTTTTCAATGTGTCTAATAAATATTCATTTTTCCTAAACTGTAAGGCATGAAGCAAAACAAAGGATATGGATAGTACAGCTGATGAGGCCTTTGCCTTACTTGCAGTTGATCTGGGTTTGATCCCCTGCACCATCTGGGTCTGATAGGAGTATTCCCTGAGCACAGAGCCAAGAATAAACCCTGAGCATTCTGCCAACTTAGGACCTAAGGTGGTTGGTTCGAATCCCGGCATCCCATATGATCCCCCGTGCCTGCCAGCAGCTATTTCTGAGCAGAGAGCCAGGAGTAACTCCTGAGCACTGCCGGGTGTTGGCTCAAAAACAGAGAGAGAGAGAGAGAGAGAGAGAGAGAGAGAGAGAGAGAGAGAGAGAGAGAGAGAGAGAGAGAGACAGACAGACAGACAGACAGACAGACAGAGAGAGAGAGAGAGAGAGAGAGAGAGGTCATTAGAGGCTAGAGAGGCAATACAATACAAAATACAAAAGGCATTTACCTTGTGTTTGGCCAACCTGGGGTTGAAACACCAATGCCACATATGGTGCCTAAGCTCCATATGTGCATTTCTAAGGATTGACTCTTGAGTGCAGAGTTAGAAGGAAGCCCTGAGCACTGCTGGATATAAAGTCAATCTTTTCATTTCATCCTCCCTAAAAATAGACATATTAGCTTCAAGATTCTATTAAAGAAAACATCATTTGTGTGTGCTTGTTTTATATGATAAGGGACTCATGGCACATTCTGACACAAGAATACATATTCCAGGGACAGGCTCTTACGTCCTTTAGGTCCAACTGTGCCCTAGGATTGCTTTGTTGTCATGAGAAACTTGAGACTATAGGGGAGTTCTTGACACTTGTGAACAAGGGGCTAGGATTTAAGTTTACAACACCAGCTCTCTGTTGTATTTTATTAGAAAACACCTTTGCACATTCATATGGGATCTTTCTGGGTCCTTGTTCTAGTTTGTGGGACCGTGTGACTACTAAAGCCACTGAGTCTAGTTTATATCACCCTTTTCTGTGCCTGTTCTCCTCTTGGTTTTTGTCCATTCCCCAGACCTTTTCTCCGTTCTTTGCTTTTAAGTATGATCTTGATTAATTTTTACAGTGCTGGGGAACGAACTCAGGGTTTCACAACCTGAGACCTGGGTTCTATGTTTGAGTTACATCCTCATTCCATAGTGCAGTTTTATATGTCAGTGTCTCTGAAGATGGTATTCTTTGGTTTCCTGTCCTTCACTTCAGATGCTGGAGGGAATGGTTTAAGCCATTCAAACTTCCTTCTTTTTGCTCCCATTCCCACCCTACCAGTAAACTCTGTAGTTTCATCTGTGGCTTCATTTACATGATTTATACCTATGGCCCCCTGGGAATATCCTGACTTTAATGGAGAAATACTGATCTAAGCTACTTATGGCCTTCCTGCTCAGCCTTTTGGGTCAACTACAAGGTAGGGGTGGAGAGGAAAAGCACTGGGAAATTCAAAAAGATGGAAGTTGGTGCTGCTGGAAAGCTCTCCTGATCATTCTGACAACTGACTTCCTCTGGGTTCTGAGAACCACTCACCTTTGTTTTCGGATAATTCCATTCCTGGCCAATCTTCACTGAACTTTGCACTCACGATCCAGCTTTTTGCAAGCACATTATGCTTGGCTACCTCCCCCAGAACACACCCTAGACCTATTCATGTTTTCTCTGCTGCCCTAAGTCAGGAATGTGGCTGTGTGCTACATTATTCTCCCCTCACATGTCTTACACCTCATGGTATGCAATTAATTTTCAAGCCCTTTACATGAAACATTTCACATCTCTAGACTCCTTCCCCTTTTCACTGCCTCAGTGCTATGGGTGTTGCCAAAACACCAACACACTGTCTCACATCATGTCTTGAGACTCCTAATTTGTTTTCCTGTTCCCAATGTAAACTCTTGATACATATTACCCAGATTGTCATTAGAATAATATCTCTGTCACCAAGATTGCTATCATTTATGGGAAATAGGGAAAATGACATATAAAGGTTTACGTGATGGTCAAGAAATGAAATGGGAAAGAAATAACCAATATAACAAATAACAAAGATCTTTTCCTTCAACTCTGGGCTCCTGCTTCCCACGTTACTTCTTGTTTACTGAGTTTGTAAGGAGGAAGTAGCCTAAAGGAGCACTGTGACACATGCAGTTTTAAAGATTTAGAAAGTTCCCCCCCAAAAAAAAAATAGAATTGCCCTCATGCTAGGCAGGTGTCTTTTAGGGCCCGGGAGATAGCATGGAGTTTAGGCGTTTGCCTTTCATGCAAAAGGTCATCGGTTCGAATTCCGGTGCCCCAAATGGTCCCCCGTGCCTGCCAAGAGCAATTTCTGAGCATGGAGCCAGGAGTAACCCCTGAGCACTGCCGGGTGTGACCCAAAAACCACAAAAAAAAAAAAAAAAAAAAAAAGAGTTAGAAAGTTAGATAAAAGTGAGCTAATCCAAATATTATCAGCCACACTGGCTATTGAATCTCTTGGTGTCAAGGAGTTTCACCTTCCACAACAACAAAAAAAGTCACAATAATGTGACTTCCTCAGATGGGGAGTGTTCTCCCTACTCAAATCCTTTCCTTGTTTGGCTGGCACCTATACCTATGCCTTTATGTTTCAAATGTCCATCTGGAGGGCTTTTGGACCCCCTTTGAGCCATGAATTTGTGCTAATCCTTCCCATTGTCTTCTATAGTCCCATTTGTAGCATTTCTTTTATACAGTCCTACTACTACCCGTTGAAGACTACACAATTGTTCTCTATCACATTACAATTAGAATCTAGATCATAATAGATGTCTAAGTACAAGTCATAAAAATAGTGGGTTCAGGACCGAGAGATAGCACAGGGGTAAGGCATCTGCTTTGCATGCATGACAGTGGTTGGAATCCCGGCATCTCATATGGCCCCCCTTCGAGCCTGCCAGGGACGATTTCTGAGCATAGAGCCAGGAGTAGCCCCGGAGTGCTGCCGGGTGTGACCCAAAAACAAAAACAAAAACAAAAAAATAGTGGGTACATGATGAAATACAATTTCTCAGATGAAACAGAGGTTACACTGCTAGGTGTAAGAGTAACAGGATAAATTGTTTGCTCTGGAATGATTTCCAATGCATCTCAAAACTTTGGTGACAGTGAACCCATAGAGCTATACAAGTTGAAATGAATTCTTTATAGCTTGAGAACATTTGGGAGCATGATAGGGGTTGGGACCATACAGGCAGTGCTCAAGGCTTACCCCTGGCTCTGGGCCCAGGGATCATTCTTGCTGATACTCAGGGACTATATGTGGTGCTGGGTATTTAAGTAGGGTTGACTGCACGCAATTTGACTTGAATTCAAGTACTTTCTCCACTGTACTAGCCCAGATGATAATTTCTTTAGTCCCAATGATAATCCCCTTAATTTCACAGACTTTCTTTTTTTTTTGGTGGTGGTGGGGGTGCGGGTAGGTCAAATCTCAGGGATTACTCCTGACTCTGCACTAAGAAATCACTCCTGGCAGGCTCAGGGGACCATATGGGATGCTGGGAATAGAACTGGGGTCCGTCCACGGTTGGCTGCATGCAAGGCAAATGCCCTACAGCTGTGCTATTGCTTTGTTCCCCTCCCCATAAACTGTACTTTAAAAAAAAAAAATATATATAGGGGTCCGGGAGATAGCATGGAGGTAAGGAGTTTGCCTTTCATGCAAAAGGTCATCGGTTCGAATCCCGGTGCCCCATATGGTCCCCCGTGCCTGCCGGGAGCAATTTCTGAGCATGGAGCCAGGAGTAACCCCTGAGCACTGCCGGGTGTGACCCAAAAACAACAACAACAACAACAAAAAAAAATATATATATATATTTATATATATATATACATATATATATATACATATATATATATATATATATATATATATATAAAAAATGTTTATCTAAGCACCATGATTGACTTTTCTTTTTTGCTGTGGAAGGTGAACGTGACACCAAGAGACTCAGTGTGTCTGATAATTTAGGGATTTAGGAAGAAGGGGACTAGAAATTGGGAATTTCACTACAACAGATTTTCTTTATTTCCCCACCTCCTACAACAGATTATATATATATATAATTATATATATATATATTTTTAGCACTAAACTTGCCCTTGACTCAGTGTCCCGCTCTGGAGGCAGTGAGCAGAGATTAGCTCATTTTTGTCTAGCTTGCTAACTCTTTAAAACTGCACAACACTTTTAGGCTACTCACTTCTTACAGAGCTCAGTGAACAAGTAGCAAAATGTACCAGAAACTATGGTTGGTCCTAATGACTGACACCTGAAGTATGAACACAGGTACCCTGGACAGCAAGCAATTAAAGTACTTGACTGCCTCGGACCCAGATGTTTTTCACAATATCTGACCTTTTATTGGTAGTGAGGTTCACTTTGACTAATCTCTGTCTAAACATACATCTGTCATGTAAAATTGTATTCCAGCAGTGCCTCCAAAAAATAAATAAATAAATAAAATTGTGTCCTATGATAGAAATGATTATGGAAAGATGCACAGGGGTCTCACAACTAAACTATCCAGGGTCTGGAATAGGCATGTTGTAACTATCTATATGCCTGTTCACAGGAAATTCCCCCAATCCATAGCTTTTAATGGGGGGAATATGCTCAGGCATGGAGTATGTTCTATTTCATAAAAGAGTCTCTCACTCTCTTTGCTACTAGGTGCAGCTGATTGGATTCCACATGCATCTGTCCCAAGCACAGCCCAATTCTAGGGTAGTTAAAAACCTGGGCATGACCTCATGCAAAAACCATTAGCCTGGGGCCCGGGAGATAGCATGGAGGTAACGCATTTGCCTTTCATGCAAAAGGTCATCAGTTCGAATCCCGGTGCCCCATATGGTCCCCCGTGCCTGCCAGGGGCAATTTCTGAGCATGGAGCCAGGAGTAACCCCTGAGCACTGCCGGGTGTGACCCAAAAACCAAAAAAAAAAAAAAAAAAAAAAAAACCATTAGCCAAAATCTGGCCTCTGTACTGGGAATGGCTCAAAGAATGAGCCAACTAATTCTATTAAAACCAATGGTAGAAACAGTTGCAGGAAAGACAAAAGAGAAAAAGCCCTGAGGTAAAGTTAGACAGAGAGGGTGTCATGGTAACCTGAAGTAACAAGGAAGTAGAAACTAGAGTGTGGGGAAATTAAGAATTTGCAGGTACCTATGAGAGTACCTGGGGATAGAATATGTGATCTGGAGTAAAGATTAAGCAGTAAGAAAGAAGACAGTAGAGTGGAACTATAGACCAAATCCACATAAACTCAAATCCCACATAACCTAGAGGTTTCTGGACCTCTAAATGTCATGTCAGAAAGATCTGAACAGATTATAGTTTTGGTTCTTATTTCTTCAGAAGGAGTCCAACAACCATCCTCTTCCTCATTTATTCTTGTTCATAAGAAGAACTTCATCCAGATTTCCATAGGGCTGGTTACCTCCCTTGCTATTCAACTTTTCACCCAGATCTTTGGAAGACAAGTGTTTGAGTACCTGGTACACTTTCTGTACACTCACATCATACTTCTCTTTGCACAACCCCTTAAATAGACAACAAATCCCCTCACATGAATACTTGAGGAAATACATAAATTGGAGTTCAACAATTGGCCTGTACACCCCAAGAAAAGCCAGGAGATTCTACTCAGTAGTTTAGAAACATTCTTAATTTGTATAGGGTAAGTGAGTTAGTGAGTGTATGCGTATATATGTGTGTTGTGCATTTTTCTACGAATTGATTCTCAGCCTAAATCAGATTCTTAAAGTGCTCTATAATCCCCTGCAAGTTAGGGATCACTAGTTCATTGACATTGTTATATTGCTAAGAGCTCAAAGTCTAGAATCAGAACTATAATGGAAATTGTAGCTTATACACATTTACTCTGCAGATGTCTGTGTATATTTGCTTTCCATTTCCACATCTTATAATGTTCATGTATGAAAACATTGAATCCTAATAGTACTCCCATCTAAGTGCTATAAAGATTAAAAGAGATAACAGACCTGATATGCTTAGCATAATGTCTGCATATAGCAAATTTATGATGTTGCATATTATAAATTTATTATGCTAAATAAATATAAATGAGATCATATGTTAATTATTTATATTTTAAAATTATGCATATTTATGGTATTTATTGAGATTAATATTTTGTCAAGGGATTATGAGACTAAGAAAGAGCTAAGAAATACAATTTTTATAACAAATTTTGTTTTCTAGTGGACTAGAGCATAACATGCTATAAATTAATACTCATGCTCTATAAAATTATAAATTATGAAAAACTGATGAGCTAACCAGATTTATTAACACTAATGAGCATAATTATATATTATCATATTATTAATAAAAATTAAATTAATTCAAAACTAGTTTCTTATAAGTTAGTGAAATAGAAATAACAAGTTATTTGTTTAAATTTGTTAACATTATGAATTGTTAACATATATACATGACAACCTATTGGTTAACTATGAAGAAATAACTGAGCAATTAATTATACTGACTTGAGTTTATATGTATTTTTCTTGTTTTTTTTGTTTTGTTTTGTTTTTTTGGTTTTTGGGTCACACCCGGCAGTGCTCAGGGGTTACTCCTGACTCCATGCTCAGAAATTGCTCCTGGCAGGCACGGGGGACCGTATGGGGCACCGGGATTCGAACCGATGACCTTTTGCATGAAAGGCAAACGCCTTACCTCCATGCTATCTCCTGGGCCCCGTATTTTTCTTTTTTTAAATAATTTTTTGTGATCAAAGTGAATTACAAGTCTTTCACAGTAATATTTAAGGTACATAGTGACAATGAATTATGATCAGTCCCACTACCAGTGTTATCCTTCCTCCACCCGTGTTCCCAGCATGCATCCCATACCTGCCCCAATTTGCCTCATAGACTACTAGTGTAACAGGTTTCATTTGTGTATAGCTTGTTGTAGATTGGATATCGATTCTGGTGTCCTAGACTTTGGGTTTGGTGCTTAAGTCTGATCGTTTATTATTTCCACTCAATGTTCATATGCCTGGTTGCTCCTGGTAACATCCATTACCCTCCACCCCCCTCAATTTATGAGGGAGAACAAGATGATTCAAGTTCTGTATGCATTTTTCAATACATCTGTTTTCACTTTTTTTTTTTTTTATAACTAGGTAAAAAAAAAAAAAGCACATTATTTCTGGCATTACCAATTAACAGAGGACAGTGTTTGATCCACAGCAGGGTATGATTCTCACTATTTTAGGATAAAATCAAATACAGACAAATAAACCTTGTGGAAAAATGGTGAGCTTGGAATTAGTGATTACCAACTAGTTGAGTCTAACAGGTGCCTCTTGTTGAAGCATCTGTATTGGAGAAAAAAAGAGTCCCCAAAATTCCTGATGCAAGACCCTTCATATTTATTTGGACAGGGAGTTAGTCAGTTGTATATGAATAATTATTACACAGCACACAGTGCCAGTAAAACAAAACCCAACCCTACTCAAGAATGTAAAAACTGTCATGTTTTCAAAATAATGATACCCAACATGCTTTTCAGAGAAGGGAGAAACAGGTGTTGATCTTCACCAATGAAACCCTCCACTTAGTGAAGGAAATTAAGGAAGAGAATTTTTCGGTCTCTCGGCAGTCATTCAATCTGTGACCCACAGTGACTCTGATCCACAAATGCTTTTATTCAGGATTTCATGCTATTTGCAGATTATGTAGATAGCAGCAGACAGCAGTGATTATGATAGGGATGGTGGTTCATGGTGATGTTGATAATGATACTTTTTGCTAGATGTTTACCAACTTTATATGAATTTTTGTACAAGGGCGCTGGGTATAGGTTAAAAGTGTTGCTTCTGCAGAAGTATAGTATCTTTTGAAGAGTATGTTCTTTGTAGCTGTTGCTTGCACATACCTAGACTCAGAATCAGTGGCTAGTATTTTGCTTAAGTGTGAGGTTGTTCTGAAGCAACTTTCTGTCCAAACATGTTGAAAGCTGACTCTGACCGTTGGTCAATCTTTCCTTGAGAGCACCATACTAGGATGCTGTATCAGCACTGTGTCTAGCCCAGGAACTACTTAAGAGCTCTGTAAATGTTTGGTTGCTGCTTTATTTTTTTTTTAATTTCTTATTGAAACAATGTGAATTGCAAGTCTTTTACAATTGTATTTCAGGTACATAGTGACAGTAAATTAGGGCAATTCCCACCACCAGTGTTGATTTCCCTCCACCATAATTCCCAGCATGCATTCCATACCTCCACCCTTAGCCCCCTGGAATACTAGTGTAACAGGTTCATATTGTGTTTAGCTTGTTATAGTTTGGGTCTCTTGATTCTATTGTCATTGACTTTGGCTTGGTTATTTAGATCTGACCTTTTTTTCCCCCCACTCAATGCTCCTGACACCCCTTGACCCTTGGGTCCCATCCACGTTTTTGGTTGCTGCTTTATGTACTAAACTTTATGTACTAAACGTGTGAATGCCTTTTTCATGAAGATCAGAACCAGAGAAATAGTGCAAGGGGTAAGTCACTTGTCTTGCATATGCCTGACCTGAGTTTGATCCCCAACATCCCATATGTTCCCATGAGCACTGCCAGGAATATCTCTTGAGTATAGAGCCAGGAGTAACCCTTGAATATGGCTTCGTAAACCCCCAAAACTAGACATACACAAAAACAAACAAACAAACAAAAGCAACCCACTATTTCTCTCTTCTTTTCTCATGTTCATTCTCTCTCTTCCTCTCAGAGGGGAACAAGAAGATGAAGACATTTGGATAATTCCCAGAATTTTCTTTGTTTTATTTTGTTTCGTTTTTAGGTCACACCTGGGAGTGCTCAGGGCTTATTCCTTGCTCTATCCTCAGGGTCATTCCTGATGAGCTGGAATGAGTTTGCAGACTGTATGTGGTGCTGGGAATCAAACCCAGGTTGGCTGCATGCAAGACAATCAACTTACCCTCTGTACTATCTCTCCAGTTCAGTTCTTTCTTTTTTATACAATAGAAAGCATATGATAGAAAACCATTAATGTAATTTTAAATAGTTACCAAGTTAAATGCTTGTTTGCTATCTTTTTTTTTTGATAAGGATCTCCCTCTCTGATAACTTCTTCACAATTGAATTTAGATATGAGAACTAGACAATTAAATAAATTATCTGGATATTCCAGGGTCTCAAAATTCGGTCCCAAGATTAGGATTAAATCAAACTTAAATGTATTGCTTTTATAACAATCATTTCTGCAAACTCATTTTAAGGAGGGAAGTAGAGGTCTAAGGTTTTGTTCAAATTGCTAAACCAGGACTACATTTCCCAGAATCCCTTTCTTCCTATGATTTCAGATTACTATTAGATACAGGATACATTGCAATAAGATACTAAAGCAGCCATTTTTATATATCATAAATCAAAGTGATAAAGCAGCCATTGTTTACTCACTAAAGTCAAGAGTGAGATTCCAGATTGAAAGTGGACTATGAGTGCTGGTGCTTATCTGCCAGCTCTTCTTATGGGGTATCCCAAGTTTCTTTAGCAACTGGCCTTCTTTAGCTCCTCTGAGTCCTAAACTGCATGTAGCCACAATACATTGATTTTTCCAAGTAGATTAACTTATTATTGTGATGAAAGTAATGAAATACAGCAGAGAATTCTGAATTTCTCCATTGGGTTCCACAGTATTGTTCAGGTTCTAGTTTGTTCTTGTTTTCTTCCACTTTATGCAAATTCTTCCATTCAATTGCTGATCCAGACTCAGCACTTCCTGTCAGTCACAGATAGGACTTAGATAAGCTCAATTTTTCACCAGCTCTCAAACATTATAAAGTTTAGCCACTTTAATCATATCCCACTGGCATAGTAATTCTGATTCTCTAACAGAACCTTGATTGATATACTATTCTCATTCTAAGTGAATACCAGTATCTTTTTTATCATAGTATCTGGAAGCAAATATTCTTTATACTGTGTTGGAAACATCAGATCTAGTGGGCAAAGGCATACATATTCTTTTCCCTTATTTATCTGCTTCGTTATCTGATCTTCTTTTATAAAATTCAAATATTACAATACCCATGTGGGGGAATAGCTTAAGTTTACAGGGGAAATAATAGATAGCCCTTTGCCTTTTAATAGTTTGTACAGGTTAAGATCAGACACACAAGTCACAGATATTAGAGGGCAGGTTAAATCCTTGAGAACATCAGAGAAACAAAGAAATGATGGGGGGTGCAAACTGAGGTAATCCTAAGTTATTTTGTACAATAAATACTTGTTGAATAAGGGTATTTTGATATTTGCAATAAAAATATCAAGAAAGATATGAGATAGCTTAGTCTTCTATTTTCACAATAGCTCTCATACAACTATTTACATTTTCAGTTATTATGGACATACCTAGACATATTTATTACATAATTGAAATCAATGCAACATATTTTACTTTTTTTTCTCACTTTATTCATGTGTAATGCATTTATGTACATACATGTATAGATTCATATATATAGTATATATTATTGTCTAGTATCCCAAGCAAGTACTTTTGGGATTTTAAACCTTTATTCCAAAATGTGTTGTGATTCCTACTTCAACTCTTAGAAGAGATGGAGATGTAGATCAGTAGTGGAGTACATATGCTTGTAAGAAACCCTAAACTCATTTTTTTTGGAAGGAAACAACAATAACAGCAATAATCAATAAAAACCAAATAATAACCCCCCAATAAACTCCTCCTTAGCTTGTGTGTTATCTG
>PVKC010046119.1:0-11400 GCA_004027635.1 Crocidura indochinensis
TCAGTTGACCCGATCAGCAATGTTATTGAAAATGGGAGAAATGGAGCCTCCTTCCTATTTGATCAAGGCAACACTGTCTCAGGCTCTGGGAAACTGTACAGTAGATGAACACAGGGTTGTCAGAGTGCATGATGTGGGTATGGAGGACAGAAATGAAGTTCAAACAATTTCCTTTTCAACATATGATATCAAAAGTTGCACATATCTTTTTCACTTCCATTGGTAAGCCTATGAACTTGCTGCCTACAAAGCTGACTTGGGGAATGGAGTCTCTGTTAAATTGTCATGTGCCCAGCAAAATTCAACAGTTAGAGAAGAGAAAAAGATTGCTCTTGGGGCTGGAGAAATAGCATGGAGGTAGTGAATTTGCCTTTCATGCAGAAGGACGGTGGTTTGAATCCCGACATCCCATATGGCCCCCATGCTGCCAGGGGCGATTCCTGAGTATAGAGCCAGGAGTAACCCCTGAGCGCTGCTGGGTGTGACCCAAAAACCACACACACACACACACACACACACACACACACACACACACACACACAAAGATTGCTGCTGACCATTAGTGGCCTGCTATATTGAACAACTGCATACCAGAAAAAATATCTTGAAAACATATGGCAGAAGAATGCTTCCCTCTAGGGGCTGGAGCAGTGGCGCAAGCGATAGGGCATTTGCCTTGCATGCACAAACCTAAGACAGACCACAGTTCGATCCTCCAACATTTCATATTGTCCCCCAAGCCAGAAGCAACTTCTCAGTGCATAGCCTAGAGTAACCCCTGAGCGTCACTGGGTCTGGCCCCAAAACAAAACAAAAGAATGTTTCCTCTAAGAATCCAAAACTTCTACTTTGTTGATAACCAAAAAGTTAAGGTTCTGAACTTTGTCACATTAACACAAAATAAATAACTTTTGCTATAACTATTGACTTCAACTATTAGGCCAGAGAGGTAGCATGGGAGGGGTTAGAGCACTTGCTTTGTACACTGCTGACCCTGGTTCTACACACCCTGGCTCCACTTCGGGATCAATATGGTCCACCAAATACTTCCAGCAATGATCACTGAGCATAGAGACAGGAGTAAGCCCTGAGAACTATTATGAATAGTTCCCCCTCCCCACAAATAAAAACTTCAGCAATTGTTAAAATTGCTTTTGATCCTCCACCTGACCAAAGATTCTTTGCCAAAGTACTACAATATTTTATTTTGTTTTATAGGAGGGAGATCCATACCTTTTCATTTAATGTTCTGAAAAGTTAGTTGTGTTCAGGGATAATCTCAAATCCTGGACCCTTTTTTGATTTTGGTTTTCTTCAAAACCTTCTTCAGGTGATATATCTTCTACATTCACCTTCAGAGGAACACAAGTCATACTCTACTCTAAGGAAACAGTGACTTAGGGTTCTCTTTCTGCCAGAAAATTTTGGGTTCAAAGAGAAATTTTAGAAAGCTTAAACATTAGAGATTTATATACTTATATTATTATATAAGTATATAATAATAAGTTCAAGGAATAGATTATTGGTGTAACTGAAACAGGGCTTCAAATTATGGCCTCAGGATAATACCTCACTCCCTCTCTGTCTCTCACTGCTACATTTCTCAGTCTTGGCTTAACCTTTTGACAAATTCTCATCCAGAATTTCAGTGCTGTAACTCTATTTGAAACAAAAATAATGTATTATTTATTTTTAAAGTAAAAACACATTTTATTTGGATGTATTGAGGAAGGGGAGGGATAGGATAAGAGAAAGAGAGAGACAGAAAGAAAAACATGAGTAATGTGCTCGAGAGAACACAGAATTCTCCAAAGGCTGAGAGAACCTTTGTACACAGCCAGCATAAAAAAAGAAAAGTCCGGGGCTTGGGAGATAGCATGGAGGTAAGGCGTTTGCCTTTCATGCAAAAGGTCATCGGTTCGAATCCCGGTGCCCCATATGGTCCCCCGTGCCTGCCAGGAGCAATTTCTGAGCATGGAGCCAGGAGTAACCCCTGAGCACTGCCGGATGTGACCCAAAAACCAAAAAAAAAAGTCCCCATCAAAAAATGAGAAGAGGGCTGGGGAGATAGCATGGAGGCAGGGTGTTTGCCTTGCATGCAGAAGGATGGTGGTTCGAATCCTCGTGTCCCATATGATCCCCCGTGCCTGCCAGGGGTGATTTCTGAGTGCAGAACCAGGAGTAACCCCTGAGCGCTGTCAGGTGTGACCCAAAAACCATAAAAAAAAAGGGGGGGAAGAAATGAACAGACACTTTCTCAAAGAAGTAATACAAATGGCCAAAAGACACATGAAAAATTCTCCACATCACTAATCCTCAGGGAGATGCAAATCAAAACAACAATGAGATACCATCTCACACCACAGAGACTGACACACATCACAAAGAACAAGAACAATTAGTGCTGGGGTGGGGATGTGTTGTTGGGAGAAAGGAACTTTCATTCACTGCTGGTGGAAATGTCTTCTAGCCTTTATGGAAAACAATATGGAGATTCTTCAAACAACTGGAAATTGAGCTCTCATATGATCCACCTATATCACTCCTGGGGATATACCCAAGGAAAACACAACTGCAATACAAAAATGCCTTCCTCACACCTATATTCATTGCAACACTATTTACAATAGCTAGACTCTGGAAACAACCAAGATGCTCTTCAACAGATGAATCGCTAAAGAAAATGTAGTACATATACAATATGGAATATTATAGAGCTATCAGGAGAGATGAAGTCATGAAATTTTCCTATTCATGGATTTACATGAAATTTATTATTTTTTTTGTTTTTTTTTTGGGGGGGGTCACACCCGGCAGTGCTCAGGGGTTATTCCTGGTTCCATGCTCAGAAATTGCTCCTGGCAGGCACAGGGGACCATATGGGGCACCGGGATTCGAACCGATGACCCTTTGCATGAAAGGCAAACGTCTTACCTCCATGCTATCTCCCAGGCCCCATACATGAAATCTGTTATGCTGAGTGAAATCAGTCAGAGGGAGAGAGATACAGAATAGGCTCACTCATTTATGGATTTTAAGAAAAATTAAAGACATTATGATAATAATGCCCAGAGACAATAGAGATGAAGACCAAAGGACCAGTTCACAATAGGAAGCTCACCACAAAGAGTGGTGAGTGCATTTGGGGAACTAACTAACAACTAGCATGACAATTTTAATGAGCGAGAGAAGTAGAATGCTTGCCTCGAATACAGGAGCATTGGTGGTGGGAATGTTGCACTGGTGAAGGGGGTGTTCTGTTTATGACTGAAACCCAACTAAAATCATGCTTGCTATCATCGTACTTAAAGATTTTATATAAAAAAGTAGAAAAATATTTCAAGAAGGGAGATGCAGGCTACATATGCTTGGGTGTCATGTACCCAGGCCTAATGTACTTTTTAAAAATTAACTCAATTAAAAATGATCAAGTAAAATGATCAATTTTTAAAATTTGTCATCATTGTCTCTAACAGAATGACAAGATCAGGGGGCTGGAGAGATAGTAGAGCAGGTAGGTGCTTACTTTACATGTGGCTGACCCAGGATCCATCCCTGGCATCTCATATAACCTCTTGAACACTGTAAAGATTTGTTCCTTAATTCCTGAGAGCAGAACCAGGAGTAACCCTTGAGTCTCACTGGGTGTTCCCTTAAAAGAATAGCTAGATCATCTTAGTATTACTCAATGCCACTGATGCACTTGAAAGCTTTGAGTGGATTAAAAAATGTCATAGAAAAAAGTTGAATCAACACTTAACAGTAGGAAGGGATGTGAGAGTGTAATTAACAAAAATTGGCGTGGATACTGGTTTACAAAATATCAACAAAATTATAAAATATCAATTGAATGTTATTGATGTCAATGAATACCAAAACAATTGCCCACTATCCATCCATTTATGTCAATGATATGATCTCTGATAGTTTTTTACCAGACTAATACCTGGGTAAAATAATACTAATACAACACTTCTATTACTCACTACATACTTGATTTAATGTAAGTTACTTGATTTCATTATTTTATTAATCTAGAAAGTAGAAATAATAGTAAAATTAATGCTGTGATTAATGGGATAATATATACATGTTCAGAAAATAAACATTATGAAAGTAAGGTAAGTATTCTTATTGAAAACTTTGCTATTATAAAAAACTTTGTTATTATAGTTTAGGATTTTGTGAATATTCATATATTCAGTAAACAAAATGAACAAAGTATTATCTAATAGCAATTTCCTTTAAAAAAAACAACCAAAACATAAACCCACATTTTGTTTTTATGAATCCTGCCTAAATTACCCTCATCTGAGTAAGAAAATGGGTATGACATACTAATGGAAAAACAGGCTAATAAGCTGACCTTAGTTTCACATTCGAGAGGCAGAATAATTTATGAGAAAGTTCTCTAGGCTTCTAAATGTTGCAATCAAATCACTATATGGAGAAAGCTACAAAATCAAATTCCAAACAATGAAAACATCAGTTTCTTAATGGAACAGTTCCAACCATCTGGCATTCATATGTTGTTTGTAGGATGGTTATTATACAGACATAATGACCCAATCCCACCTCTAGGCAACACATTTTGATGAAGGACGTTTACTCTGGACATTTATGACTGGTTAATATTACCCATTTTTTTTAAATAAAAGTTTCACGGGGCTGGACGGTGGCGCTGGAGATAAGGTGCCTGCACTAACCTAGGACAGACCGCGGTTCGATCCCCCGGTTCCCCATATGGTCCCCCGTGCCTGCCAGGAGCTACTTCTGAGCGAATAGCCAGGAGTAACCCTTGAGTGTCACCGGGTGTGACCCAAAAACCAAAAAAAAAAATAATAATAAAAATAAATAAATAAATAAATAAATAAATAAAAGTTTCACGGTTAACATTTCAATGTAGAAATTTTTTTTAAAGAGAAAACAGAAAGGAGTTTAAAGTATATTTGTAGACATGAGAATGAGAAGATTTCAACGTTTCACAAGTTTTTTCCTTCAAAATAATTATTTCAGATGCCCTACTAATTTGTTGGGTATAATTTTAATGATAAGTAGTTACTTGTTGGGGCCGGAGAGGTGGCGCTAGAGATAAGGTGTCTGCCTTGCAAGCACTAGCCAAGGAAGGACTTCGGTTCAATTCCCCAGCGTCCCATATGGTCCCCCCAAGTCAGGGGCAATTTCTGAGCCCTTAGTCAGGAGTAACCCCTGAGCATCAAACAGGTGTGGTCCAAAAAATAGTAGTTATTTGTTATAACATATTCATATTAAAACTAGATAATTATTTTATACTTTAAAATAATTTTGAATAAAATTGAATGCAAAAAGAGTAAGTATTTTTGAGCTTTCAATTTTGTTAGTGTGTTAACTTACACTTTTATTATGGAACTTGACATACAGTTGAAGGATCATTCATTTACTTAAAACTATATGCAAACAATAAAATAGAAGAGAGAGAAATCTGAAAAATAATCCATTTACAATGATATCTCAAAAAAAAAAAGAATCAAGTACCTGAGAATCAACAAAAGAGGGAAATGAATCACAACATAAATGATAAATCAGAATGGAAAGAAATAAAAGAAGAAACAAGTAGGGGCCAGAGAGATGGCGCAAAAGTAGGGCATTTGCCTTGCACGTGGTTGACCCAGGACGAACTGCAATTTGATACCCCCCTCCCCAGTCCCATGTGGTGCCCCAAGCCAGGAGCGATTTCTGAGCGCATAGTCAAGAGTAACCCCTGAGTGAAACAGGGTGTGGCCCAAGAAGAAACAAATAGATGAAAGCATATTCAGTGCTTAAGATTCAAAAGACCAACATTGTCAAATTTACAATGCTAACCAAAGTACTCTATAGATTCAATGTAGTCTCTACAAAATTACTCATGACATTTTAAAAAAGAGATTGACAAATAATTTTGAACATTTATATAAAGTAATAAATCACTGACTAGCCAAAGCAGTCCTAAGAAAAGAGGTTGAGGCTTTCCTTTCTACAACTTTAACTGTACTACAAAGCTACAGTAATAAGATAGACTCTCAAACCAATGAGCTAGAATTGAGAGCTTAGAGACAGATCTGCAAGTATATGCATGGTTAATCTTCAATAAAAAAGCACAAATATGAAGTAGAGCAAGGAAGGTAAAGCATTTGTGGTGCATGTGCCCTGCCCAACTTGGTACTACATATGTTTCCCCAAGAACCACCATGAGTGATTGATGGGTGCAGAGGTAGGAATAAAGCCTAGGTATAGCCAGGTATGGCCCCAGACAGAGCAAAACAAATCAAAAGACACATCCATAGACTTGGAGAAATTATTTGTGTACCATTCTTCTGTGAGAGCTAAAATCCAACATATATAAAGAACGAATAAAATTAAAAAAAATAGACCCCATCAAAAAATGGAAAGAGAATAAAAACTCCACAAAGAAGACAAACATATGACCAACAAGTATATGAAAAATTGCTCTGCATTATTTATCATTAAGGAAATGCAGATTTAAGCTAACAAAGAGATCTCTCATACCAGTGAAACTAGTGCACACATTACACAGAAAAATAAACCAGTTTTGGCAAGGATGTGTGAGGGGGGGAAATGAACCCTCTTCCATAGTAAGTGTCAATGTTAACTGGTTCAAACTTTTGGGAAAATGATATGACTAATTCTTTAAAAAAATAGAAAAACTAATAATTGAGCTTCCATATTCCAATTCTTTTTATTTACCATACATATCCTAAATCCCTAGCCTAAGAAAACACCTGCCATCTTATGTTCATTGCAGCACTATTTGCAATCTAAAAACACCCCAATTGTTTCCTATAATGAAATGCTACCTGGCTAAGAGAAAAGACAAAATTTTATGCAATTTGCTGCATTCAGGAGGGACCTGAAGAATATTCTGAGAGAAGTTAGCCAGTAGGAGAGGGACATATGCAGAACAATCTCTATTACATATGTAGGACTTAAATATCAATGATAAATGCTCAAAGGTAGCAGAATCTGAGAACTGGTATACAGAACCGGGCTTACCACAGTGGAGACGGAAGTAGAAACTGGAAAATGGAGGGAAGTGGATCCTCTGGTAGAGAGAGTGGTTTTGGAATCCTAATGGATGAAATTCTTTTTTTGTTTTTGTTTTTAGGCCACACCCAGTGACCTCAGGGGTTACTCCTGGCTATTTGCTCAGAAATTCTATCATTAGCAGTATAGCAGTATTGTAAATCACATTCCCTAAAATAATTTACAATATTAATCTGATATATATTTAGGTTTAGATACTGAAGTAAGCACACCCATTCAATAGAGTGTAAAATAATAGTTTCTATCAAGTGGGAACAGGGGTGTCATGTAAAGGATGAATTCATATTGGTATGATATATATGGTATATATATATGATATATATGGTATGATAAATATTTTTAAAATTCATTGACTAAAATGAAGAAAAAAAGATGGAGGATACAAAGATGTGTAAGAAAAATTAAAATTCAATGTAAATAAAATTAATGTTGAAGTGATTCAATAAAAATAGGATGGATAATATCAATAATTTAGATTCCATTCTTTATAAACTCACCTAAGACATGGGGTGGGGATCAGGCAAAGAGAAAAATAATTAGATAGTAAATGAATGGAAAATAGAAAACAACAGAAAGCCCAAGTATGGGTAAGACAGTTTCTGAAAGAGAGAAAGAAATGAGCAAAGGCAACAGTTAAATATATAGTAGAAAATAAACTTATTAATAAAGACTGATAAGATGATTCACAAACTTATTACCTTTCTACTGTAGATTTTTAAAATTTACCTCATTTTGAAGAAAATAACATTTAACATCCATAAAATCTTGTTGAAAAATGTATGGATTAGTCTGAGTTTCACAAAAGTTGATAATAATTTAAAATTCATTTTAAAAGGGAAGAATTCAATGAATTATTCAATGCCAGGAACCAGAGTAAACCCAAAAAGTAGGATTTAGTGCTCAAGAACACAATGAATGAAAACAATAAATGACACTGATAAATATATCCCAGATTTATTTTTTGATAAAGTATAAAATATTTAGCAAAACAAATAATTAAAAGTAAAATATTAATTAACAGTACTATGATTAACAAAAAAAGTAAATAGCACAACAGATTTCATACAAACAATTTGAAATCCCTCACAAAAAGACTAATGACATCACATGACAATTAATTAAAGGCAAATAATAAGATAAAAAGGACATATATTTATTTCAGGTTGGATTCCCTGGGGGGAAAACATCACTGCTATGTTGAATTAGGAGTGTAAAGGATTCACTGGAAAGTAACATTTACAAGTGGAAAAAAAAATAAAACAGAAAAGCACTGTAGGTCAGGGGAAGCCATCAGAACGTGATAGACCCAAAAGAGTAGTTGTGAAGCCATTTTGGATCTTAGGATAATAATAGCCAATCAGAAAAACCCCTCATTAGGCATAAATGTTTTGGCTCTTGGACTACCCTCCTGCTCAGTCAATGGCTAAAGTGCTACCCTAAGAAATTATGTGTCCTCAACTCAAAAGCTACAGAGGAACCTGATACGCTAATGGTTATAGAGTTCCCTGTGTTTAGCTACCTACCCTCTTTGCAGCTCGGCTGTGAGGTTTACTTGAAAGAGATCTGAGTGCAACCTTACCATGACTACTATGGTGCTATTCTGGCATATGCGGAGAGCATATGCATATGCATATACTGTCCTATGCATGGCATAACCTCCAGATATCTTGACTTAACACAACCTTCAGCTAGTTATATGGGACCTCTTTTCGAGGGAAACAGAAGAGGGAAATCTGTGGAATTCTTTACAGCCTTGCTCACCATCATTAATTCTAAGTTAATGCGGGTTGTTTATTGTTCCTTCCCAGGTTATACCCTCTGAATTGCCCGAGCTAATGTTGGTAATACACATCATGGTATGACCCAAGCTCTCATTCTTCAGGAGTCTGTTTTCTTGGTCACAACTCTCTGTCTGGTTATTTGCTGTCATAATTGGGCAAGGGTGTAACAAGAGGTCTTCACCTGGGTCATATGAGAACCACGCACTGCCTCCATTTAGCTTTCATCTCTCCTTTTGATAACTATTAAATCATCAAAAGCTTCTGCATAGGAGAGTATGCGATAAGACCATAAAGCTTACTGTTGAACATCTCTCACAGTAGATTAGATATGCTGATTAAATGCTGTGTGGGTCTGTGCACAAACCTTTTTTAAAGCACTGGAGAGTGGGGCCCGGGAGATAGCATGGAGGTAAGGCGTTTGCCTTTCATGCAAAAGGTCATCGGTTTGAATCCCGGTGCCCCATATGGTCACCCGCGCCCCATATGGTCATCCGTGCCTGCCAGGAGCAATTTCTGAGCATGGAGCCAGGAGGAACCCCTGAGCACTGCTGGGTGTGACCCCCCCCCCCAAAAAAAAAAACACTGGAGAGTGATACTGGCCGCATTTTTGAGGCCAGAAATGGCAATGCAATGCCCAAAATTATGTTTACTTGTAAGGAATGAGCCACCATCATTCTAGGATGGAAAAGACCCAGTCTAGTCAATTTTCCAGTAAATGATGTATCAGTATTTTTGATAAATAATATTCACTGGGAACTCAGAACTGTGTCTATGCTTATGCTTATATGTGGAACTTTGAATTGGTTTCTATTGTGATTTAATCACACTGAAGCAGTGTGAGTCAGTTTTTTAAGGAGTCAGTTTGTTTAGACCCTATATTTGGGGATCTATTCATAGCCATCTCTGTCCATTGTAGCAATTTCATGTGTTCATTAGGCTGTGATCGGCTGGCCCTGCTTTTCTGTTACAGAGATGAGCAGGATGCTATTGCTTCCTACCCCTTTACTAATTAGAATTAGGGAAGGAGAAAGACCATGTCCACTCAAAGCTCCTCTTGCAATAGATTATGGCATTAAATGTAATTTTTGTTTGTCAAAACTTATCCATAATGGGCCAGAACACTAATAACTAAGTTCAAATTTCTACAGGTTCATGTGAATCTCCTTGGAAATACGTCGAGTTATTGTTATTGCTAATTTTTCACAAACTTCAAAGTTCCATAAATATATATTTATTTATTCTTTTTACAGTTTATAGATTTTATAAGATATTTTCTTAGAAATCGAACATAAATTAACCTTAGCAAACTCTGTAAATCATAATTGCTATTACTTCCTCCTGATCATAGTATATCTTCCCAGGTGTTTTATTTATTTTTTATTAATTGTTTTTGTTTGGGGACCACATTTGGTGGTATTCCATGATTATTCTGTTCTCCAGATGCATAGGGCCTTTCTAAGGTGCTCTTCTACCCCAAGAGTAGATTTTTTTCTCTTAGGTCTACACCAGTTATTCCTACAAATTTATTTGTTTTAAGAGCATATAGATTTCTATAGATTTTCTTTTGTTTTTCTATTTTGTCACATCCTTACTTGTGCAATGAGCACACAGCATATGGTTATTTAATGATGAGACTACAAAAAGTAGAAATACAAGAAAATATGAAAGAAAAACTCAAAATATAGTGTGTTCAAGAATGGGAACCGGGAGGTGGCGCAGGAGGTAAGGTGCCTGCTGCCTTGCCTGCGCTAGCCCAGAACGGACCACGGTTCGATTCCCCGGTTCCCATATGGTCCCCCATGCCTGCCAGGAGCGACTTCTGAGCGCATAGCCAGGAGTAACCCCTGAGCGTCACTGGGTGTGGCCCAAAAAAACAAACAAAAAAAAATAAATAAAAATAAAAGAATTATTTTATCTACTAGAGACATATAATCTGTACATTATAAAATATTCCTGTGATTATATGGACTTAGAATATTAATTATGAAATGTTTAATAGTTTATACAAAATACTTTTTTTTAACATGTTTTTAGTGAGTTTGGGTTTTGCATAGGAGTAAAATCATTTCTCTTTTTGGGACTGTAGTATTTAATCATAACAGTTGTCCCAGAAAACTGATTGAATATTATTCTATAATGGGTTTTAAATTAATCAATCAATCAATTAATTAATAAGTTTTGGCCACATCCAGAGGTGCTCAGGTGTTACTCCTGATCCTGATCACCATTCAGGAGTCAATCTTGATGGTGCTTGATGGTGCTATAGAATGGCCATGAATTGAACCTAGATTGGCTATTTGCAAGACAAGTGCCCTTCCATAACTCCAGCCCCTTATAATAGGTTTTCATAATTTAAAATGTATAAAAAATCTTATAATAGGTATTTAAAATTAAATCTAAAATTTAAAAATTTCATGGATTGGGGCCGGAGAGATAGCATGGAGGTAAGGCGTTTTGCCTTGCATGCAGGATAGTAGTTCAAATTCCGGCATCCCATATGATCCCCAGAGCCTGTCAGGAGCAATTTCTGAGTGTAAAG